>JAKCPI010007680.1:0-11039 GCA_023213315.1 Euborellia annulipes
AAAAAATATATAAAAGAAATTCCACTTTCTCTTCATTTAATTTATTTTATTGACTTCCACCCCTTATTTATTTAAATTTTGGGAACCATACAAATGATTTAAATACGTTCATTGTTGTTAACAGCCCCTAAGGCCTCTTAACTTAGAAGTACTTAATTAATTTATTTTGCGAAATACTTTTCATCTCGGTCTGTGAGAATGCTTTTGCATTTGATGCTGATATTGTTTTTGAAATAAATCCTATTACTTATTTACGATAACCATTATGAATTATTTTTATTTAAATTAATTGGTATTTAATAGTATATTTATTTAATTTTTTTGAGCTTGAGTGCCATAACTGAATAAAGAAAAAAACGGTATTCAATATCAAATATTTTTTAAATGATTAATATATAATCATGGGCGTAACTAGGGAATTTGGCTCGAGGAGGACATGGGACCAGCCATCCTCCGGGGGGCCTGGAAGGCCCCATATTGACTCAATTTTTCTTGGGGCGCGGAGCTTTCTGGGGGGAGGGCCGGACCTCCCCCAAAGTTACGACCATGTATATATAACCAAAGATAATTTGTTTTTAAGATTTAGATGAAATATATTTTTTCTTCCTTAATTCAATTATTTTTATTTTTAGCTCTTTTATTCCACCCTGTCATATTTTTATACAAATATTGTTCACTTTTGTCACCAACTTATCATTGATCCATATAATTTTCAATATCTTATTTCTTCTCTTTTGGTTTAAAAATTCTGAAAAAGTCTATTCACTTGAATAAAGCGTGTGATGCTTCTAGCTAGCCAACTTTAATAACGAGGTATTATCTTTATATATATCTTGATGTGAAATCAATATGCCTTTCGCAGAGGGACATCTTTAAATGAAAATAAGCTGATGTGGCCATCACGAAAAACGAGCGTATTCTCAGAGAATTTATCTACATAAAAGTATATAATTAATATAAAGCATTAATAAGTTAATGTCAGTCAGTCTTACTGGATTGGATACATGTGAAAAATTCGATGTCGAAATTTTGATGGATAAACACGTTTTGAGGTCCCCTGAATCTAAAAAAGTGGTTTTCGCGACATGGTCTGTCTGTGGGTGGGTGGGTGTGTGTGTGTCTGAGTGTCTGTGTTCACTTCTAAGCATTAAGGAATTGACCTATGAGGCTGAAATTTTATATATAAGTTAAACACCCCCGGGACTGGAAAAATAAGCTTTTAATCAAAATCGGCCAAAAAGTACTAGTACTTTACTGATGTACTTTTTCAGTTTTTTTCGATTTTCTCAAAATTTGCTCTAACGATTTTGATTAAAAATGCATATTCTCGTTTTGCCCTCAAAATTGTTTGAAGCACACTTTGCTCTTGTATTTCATAAGAAAGATAGGAGAAATGGTTGCCATGGTAACAAAATATAAATATTTTCCCATGTTTATAAATTTGACATCTTTTTTTTTTTTTCTTAAAAAACATTCACACTTTTTCCTCATTCACACTCACACTCACACACACATTCACACGGTCTTTTTGGCAACTTAGGCCATTTAAGACTTTGACGATAACCGTTATTGATAATATACACATATTAGGGGTCCAGGCATTCTTATTTAAGCCATTTGGTATCCAAATGGCTTAAATAAAATCATCGGACTGCCCGGGGTCCGAACCCGCGACGTTTGGTATACGAGGTTAGTACGCTAACCTCTACACCAAAGCCCGAGGGCTTGACATCTTAAATTCTAATATATTGGCGGAAACTAAAAATATGTCGAAATGAAAAATCTCGTGTGACAAGCACAAAACACAACTTTCGATTACAGAAGGTAAGAGAAAGTTGTGTGCTGTGCGACAGTCACACCAGATTTTTTCTCATTCACACTCACATTTACACACACATTCACGTAATATTGGCACTAACACCTCAAAATCTATCAACCAAAATCAAAGATAATAGACCGTCTGATATTGATATTATTTGCTAATTATTTAGGAAATATTTTCTTTGCATATAATATCAAGAGGATCCAAACTGTTAAAAAAAATTTTTTTTTTTTTTTTTTTTTTTAAAAAAAACATTCACACTTTTTTCTCATTCACACTCACACTCACACACCCATTCACACAGTCTTTTCGGCAACTCAGGCCATATAAGACTTTTTACGATATCCGTTATTAATAAATATACATATATGGGGTCCAGGCATTCTTATTTAAGCCATTTGGTATCCAATTGGCTTAAATAAAATCATCGGACTGCCTGGGGTCCGAACCCGCGACGTTTGGTATATGAGGTTAGCACGCTAACCTCTACGCCATGCCCCGAGGGCAAAAAAAAAAAAAAAAATTTGAACTACAAAGGTGAGAAGTTTCAAACATGCAAAACAGTTTGCAACAATTCAATATATGACCTGCTCAAAGGATCCCAAAACAAATATTTCCATTGAAATCCGAGAATCAAAATGTTGCTAGATGTTTTAATAAATAGTATATAGTGTAGCTTATGAACTAGAGGGTCGAGCATATGGGATCTTAAATTTTAGGGAAACAAAAAAGCATTAAAATCTGAAGAATATTAATTTATTGGTGTTTCTATGCTATTTTAAGTGACTAATACAGCGTTATAATTAAATCCCGGATTTTTATGCAGTAAAAACCCCTAAATATGCCATATAATATGCAGTAAAAATATTTAAAAAATGCAACAAAGTATGCAATATATATGACAAAAATATCAGGTAAAAGGCTTCCAATTAAAGGTAAATCATGATTTCTACTGATGTAAAACTAATCGTGTTTTAAAGTAAAAAACTTTTAATGAATGTCCGGCCTTTACCATAAAGGTTGCATCAGAAATAAACAACAGCGACATTGTTGAAATAAATTTTAACCCATCGTTAAGAAATCTACATATAGTTTCATAATTAATTTTATTCAAGTTGTTTCCAACAGATCAAAAATGTATTTTTTTGACTATTTGGGCTTAAAGCGTCAACCAATCAATTAGCTACGTATAAACTCCTAGGATTATCTATAAATAATTATCAACCAACACATATTTAATTTAGGATGATAAGGAGAAGAAAATCATCTTTTTTCTCTCTCCCCACCTTAATTTATTTGCAAATACAATATTTCGGCTCCTATACAGGGGGCATCCATCTTCAGTGCATATCTGTAAATTTAGGCATATATACTTTTATTTTTTCTATTGTACAATTTAAAAAAAATTTTATTACATGTTATTTACTCACATGTATAATATTGACAATCTCTCTCAAAAAATACATATGAGGCAATAATTGAATTAAAATTTTTTTTATTACATCACGTTATTTACTAACATGCATTTTTGAGAGAGATTGTCAATATTATACATGTGAGTAAATAACATGTAATAAAATTTTTTTTAAATTGTACAATAGAAAAAATAAAAGTATATATGCCTATCTTAACAGATATGCTCTGAAGATGGCTCCTGAATAGGAGTCGAAATATTTGCAAATAAATTGAAGAGGTGAGAGAGAAAAAAGAAGCTGGTTTAATTTATTTTTTATTTAATTTTCTCAAATGGCCTTACCATTGTTAATGTAGAAAAAATTTTCCTCAGCCTCCTTTCGTTGGGAATTTTGTTATTTGTATATTATGTTAAAAAAGTTTTTGAAAGGGTTTTATTTTTTTTATTTATTTATTTTTTTATTTTATTTTTTTTTTTTTGTAAATTCCATAAAATTAAAAAATTAAATTTATAAATAAGAAATTATAACGATAGGCTATGCAGATGACCTTGCAATAACAATAAGAGGAAAACATGAAAGCACATTGTGCGAACTCATGCAAAATGCCCTCAAACTAACCCATAGATGGTGCCAAAAGGGAGGACTAAATGTCAACCCTAACAAAGTAATTATCGTCCCTTTCACAAGGAAGCGAAAATTAGCTCTAAAAGAACTAAAACTTGGAAACACGATAATAAAGACTTCGAAAGAAACGAAGTTTTTAGGTGTGATCCTAGACCAGAAATTAAACTGGAACTCACACCTAAACAATACAATTGAAAAAGCGACAAGAGCTATGTGGAATTGCACAAGGCTCTTTAGCAAAACATGGGGTCTAAATCCAAAGATGACCTACTGGTCATACACAGCGATAATAAGACCCATGGTCACATATGCATCTGTGGTATGGTGGCCAAAAGTAGAAGAGAGAACAACTCAAGCTAAATTGCAAAAACTGCAAAGGATGGCTTGCATAGGAATAACAGGAGCCATGAGAACCTGCCCCACCGCAGCACTTGAAATCCTGGTTGGCCTAACTCCTCTACACTTACATGTAAAAGGAGAGGCCTTGGCAGGACTGCTGACGATGGGAATTAAAAATAATATAAGGAAAACAGGGCATACAAGAATCCTGGAGGAGCTACCTAAAAATAGCATACTCAGAGGACCGCTGGATGCCATGCCAAAAACAATTGACTTCGAAAAGGGCTTTGAAGTGGTTCTAAAAAACCACAAGGCACTAACAGTCGAAGATCAAGACAAAAAAGGATCAGTAAGTTGGTATACTGACGGATCCAAAACAGATGCTGGAGTGGGTATAGGGATAAAAGGCCCTAACTGTAGCCTTGTAAAAGCCCTTGGCACCTCAGCAACAATCTATCAGGCAGAAATTATTGCCATAAATACATGCGCCCAAGAGATCCTTAAAAAAGGACCTCGGGGAGCAAATATAAAAATCCATTCGGATAGCCAAGCAGCCTTAAAAGCGCTAAAATCATATGCCTTTAAATCGAGACTGACTTGGGAATGCCTAAATTCTGTAAAGGAGCTGGCTACACACAATAGTGTAACCCTTAAATGGGTGCCAGGACATGCAGGAATACAAGGCAATGAAGAAGCAGACCAACTAGCAAGGATGGGAGCAAATACTCCTTTCACAGGGCCCGAACCAGCCTGTGGGCTGTCGCATAAGCACCTAAGACTGGAAATCGGACGGTGGAAGGAAGACGAAAACAAAAAGCTATGGGCAAAAAACCCAGGCTTAAGACAAGCGAAGAAGTTTATAACACTTCCGCAACAAAATGTAAAGAGACTTATCGCTCTAAACAGAAATGAACTAAGACTGATAAGTGGTCTTCTAACAGGACACTGTCCTTTAAAATATCATCTAATGAAGATGGGCAGAGCGGATGACGATATATGTCGCCTCTGCAATCTGACAAAAGAAACGGCGGAACACATCATGTGCGAATGTATTGCACTAACCCGTCAAAGAAGGCTAATTTTCGAAAGGGCTGAAATAAAACCTGAGGAAATATCAAAAGCCTCTCCAAAGAATATACTGGCCCTGGTAAAAGGGACGGGTCTATTCTAAGGACAGATATTGGACAACAAAGGATAGAACAAAAGATCAACTAATGGTCGCAGTTCAAAGTGCCTTAGGTCCATAATAATAATAATAATAATAATTGAATTAAAAATTTTTTTATTACATCACGTTATTTACTAACATGCATTTTTGAGAGAGATTGTCAATATTATACATGTGAGTAAATAACATGTAATAAAAATTTTTTTAAATTGTACAATAGAAAAAATAAAAGTATATATGCCTATCTTCACAGATATGCTCTGAAGATGGCTCCTGAATAGGAGTCGAAATATTTGCAAATAAATTGAAGAGGTGAGAGAGAAAAAAGAAGCTGGTTTAATTTATTTTTTATTTAATTTTCTCAAATGGCCTTACCATTGTTAATGTAGAAAAAATTTTCCTAAGCCTCCTTTCGTTGGGAATTTTGTTATTTGTATATTATGTTAAAAAAGTTTTTGAAAGGGTTTTATTTTTTTATTTATTTATTTTTTTATTTTATTTATTTTTTTTTTTTTGTAAATTCCATAAAATTAAAAAATTAAATTTATAAATAAGAAATTATATATAATATTTAAGATTTTATTATATATATCGCGTAGATAAGCCGCGAAACGGAAATTTATATAATTAGATATTACTTCATGTACCCGAAAAAAGATGTAAGGGGGTGCCGCCGGGAGTGAACCCTAGTGCCAAGGGAAATTGGTTTTCCGGGACGTATATGATAGCAATTAGAATATGCAATTGCATAGGAATCCAGGCTTTAGTTATAATGAAACTAAGGTTATCAGCAGTGGCGTAACGTACGCCCCCGCAGACCCCGCAATGCGGGGGGGGGGCCCGGACCTTGGGGGGGGCCCACGGGCCGGGCTAAAAAACTGTATCTCCTCAGGGCTCCGGTAAAAACGAAAAAATTTAGATAAAAAAAAAATTAATGAAAATTTGTCTTTGAAAAGGCCCGGGGCCCTCAGAGCTCCGGTAAAAACGGAAAAATTTAATGAAAATTTGTCTTTGAAAGAGCCCGGGCCCTCAGGGTTCAGAGATATACTGTATTTTAAAAATATTTTTTGTAAGGTCTAATAATGGGGCCCGAAATAAAGGTTTGCGGGGGGGCCCCAGCTAAAAAACGTTACGCTACTGGTTATCAGTTTCAATAAAGTGCAAAAAGAATAGAATCGTTCTCCCTTCCTCTCATTTAAAGTTAAGATAAAATTCAAAAGTCAAACTAGCAGGCACTCTCCATACCAGAGAGAGAAAAAATAGGCGTGTTTGTAAGTTAATAAAAACTTTTGAGTTTTTTGAGTTAGGGATAAAATTTTTATGTGTGTGACCAGGTGAAAAATAAAAACAAACATGTTTTTTTCCTGCCAAAGTTGTACTGAAGAAGTGCGTGACAAGCGTACGAAACTTTAACAACGAGAAAATACTTATTTTACTTTCTCTTAGCCTATATATGAAATATATAGAGAGAGAAAGTATTGCGATCATGTCAAAAATTCGATGTCGAGATTTTGATGGATATACATGTTTTGAGGTCCCCTGAGTCCAAAAAAAGTGGGTCCCGCAAATTGGTCTGTGTGTATGTATGTGTGTGTGTGTGTATGTATGTATGTGTGGACAGATTTTTAGCATGAAGGAATTGAGCTACCGGATTGAAATTTTATATTTAACTTAGGTACCTTCCCACACGCTCAAAATAAGCTTTTGAACAAAATCGGCCAAAAAGTACTAGTACTTTACTGATGTACTTTTTCAGTTTTTTTCGATTTTCTCAAAATTCCCTCCAAGGATTTTTTTTAAAATTCAAAAATCAATTATTTTTTAGATGCTCTTTAAAATGTATATTCTCATTTTGCCGTTGAAATCTTCTGAAGACCACTTTACTCTTGTTCTTTTAGCATGAAGGAATTGAGCTACCGGATTGAAATTTTATATTTAACTTAGGTACCTTCCCACACGCTCAAAATAAGCTTTTGAACAAAATCGGCCAAAAAGTACTAGTACTTTACTGATGTACTTTTTCAGTTTTTTTCGATTTTCTCAAAATTCCCTCCAAGGATTTTTTTTAAAATTCAAAAATCAATTATTTTTTAGATGCTCTTTAAAATGTATATTCTCATTTTGCCGTTGAAATCTTCTGGAGACCACTTTACTCTTGTTCTTCATAGGAAAGATAGAAATGGTTGCCATGGTAACGGAATTTAAATCTTTTTCTTTTTATTAGATTAAAAATCAATTATTATTTAAATTCCCATTTATTTGTGTCTTTAATTGCTTAGGAGAAAACATATATATCTCTCTCTCTCTCACTTGCAAACATTATCGCCTGTCTCTCCGCCTTCTCTCATAGGCCTAATGTTAATTTCCTATAGGGATTTTTATGTTAATTTCGATTCAAAAGGGGGTCCCCTTTGAAACTTTTTAGGCATTTAAAATTTTTTTTCCAATTCTTATGAAATTTTGTATTTATTTACGATTCTCTATTGTGTATAAAATGTCCAAATATGAGATTAAAATTTTTAAAAATAACCATAGTTTATTTCAAGCAGTCAACATTTAAAATCCAAGTTTGAAACTAAGGTGCTATCGGAAACTAAATATATCTCGACACAAAAAATCTGGTGTGACCAGCACAGTGCGCAACTTTCTCTTACCGAAGGGTAAGAGAAAGTTGTGTGCTGTGCGCCAGTCACACCAGATTTTTTATTTTTGCAACAGCAATGAAAATATGGTGTGACTGATCTGTGTTCTGTGCTTGTCACACCAGATTTTTTGTGTCGAGATATATTTAGTTTCCGACAGTACAGTACATTTGAATTCAAGATGTAAAATTTATAAAGCCCCCGGGCTTGGTATAGTAGGTAGCGTATCTACCTCCTATACCAAACGTCGCGGGGTTCCGACCCCTGGCACTCCGATGATTTTATTTAAGCCATTTGGATACCAGATGGCTTAAATAGAAATGCCTGGACCCCCACCCATTCACACAGTCTTTTCGGCAACTTAGGCCATATAAGACTTTACGATAATCGTTATATATGATAATATCTATTGGGGGTCCAGGTATTTCTATTTAAGCCATTTGGTATCCAATAAGTAGACAAACTGGAGTTCTTGGGTTCGATTCCCGAGGACCTTGGGACATTTGTGCCATAAATAAATAAACATACTGAAATATTTATATATCTTACAATAATAAATAGATTATAAATGTTGGTTTGTGTTAGTATTAAGATTCATTTAATTTTTTAATGAGATGAAATACCTATAATAAATAATTGCTAATATTAATAATTAATCAACTGTCTTAAGGGATTGAAGAGAAACAATTAGTTTAATGACTATTTAGAGTGACGCATTTAGAAATCTTCAAAAAATGTCAATATTTTTCTGATAAAAATAAATAAATTGAAATAAATGCCCCATGGCCACCAGGGGGAATCGGACCCAGGATTTTTCAGCCTTTCCGGGGCATCCGAACGGCGACTTACACCAACAAAAACTTACTTTTAAATTGTTTATTTATTAGAGTTGATTAAGAATTAGGGGGGGGGGGGGGGCTCGGGCTTGGTAGCGCGCCTGCCTTGTATACCATGGGTCGAGGGTTCCTATCCCAGGCAGTCCTATGATTTTATTTAAGCCATTTGGATACCAAATGGCTTAAAAGTCTTATATGGCCTAAGTTGCAGAAAAGACTGTGTGTATGTGTGTGTGAATGTGAATGGGAAAAAACTGTGAGTGTTAATACATAAAACACTCTAATATAGCCATATAGACAGAGAGATCCAATTTTACCTAGATTTGTATAATGTTATTTTGTAATAATGAATTGAATTATGTTTTGCTATTGTTTTCTAGTATTATGTTTTTCTATTGTGTTATTGTATTATGTTTTTCTAATGTGTTCTTATACTTACTTTCTATTGTGTTATTTTATTATATTTTCTATCTTATTCTTTTAATATGTTTTTATTATACCATGTTTTTGTATCATGTTTGTGTATTATAATATATTGTAATGAGGAATTGCATGGCCTTGAAGCCTAACAATAAAAAATCTGGTATGATAAGTATAGGAAAATATTTATATTTTGTTACCATGGCAACCATTTCTCCTACCTTTCCTAAGAAATACAAGAGTAAAGTGGTCTTCAGAAGATTTCAATTGCAAAATGAGAATATACATTTTAAAGAGAATCTAAAAATTAATTGATTTTTGAATTTAAAAAAAAATCGTTGGAGCAAATTTTGAGAAAATCGAAAAAAAACTTAAAAAGTGCATAAGTAAAGAACTAGTACTCTGGTCGATTTTGTTCAAAAGCTTATTTTTCCGGTCCCGGGGGTGTTTAACTTAAATATAAAATTTCAACCTCGTAGCTCAATGCCTACATGCTTAAAATTGAACACACACACAGACAGACAGACAATGTCGCCAAAACCAGTTTTTTGGATTCAGGGGACCTCAAAACGTGAAGATCCATCAAAATCTCGAAATCGAATTTTTGACATGAATCCAATACTTTCTCTCTCTCTCTCTCTCTCTAGGCTAAAAATAAATGAAAAAAAAACAAAGGCTATAATATTCGGATCAGCCAAATACATTAACGGGCTTGAGAATGCACCCCCAGTGAAAGTCAATAATCAGATAATAGAATATTGCGACAATGTGAAAAGTCTAGGACTGATCCTTGACCAAAAGCTAAATTGGGGGGCCCCACGTTACAGAAATATCAAACAAAGTATTTAAAAGTCTTTACCAATTTAAAAGAATAGGTGGCGACCTTCCCTTTACAGTTAAAAAACTCCTTGTCAATTCATTGATCATGCCCACCTTCGATTACTGCTCCCTTGTGTATAATAACCTATCGCAGGAGCAGGGTCGAAGACTGGAGAAAGCATTGAATGCATGTGTTCGATTCATTTGTGGTGTCCCGTTGAACGCGCATATTACCCCGTTTTATAATAAATTGGGCTGGCTAAAGCTGGGGGGAGGAGAAAATTATTTCTGGGGAATTTTCTATTTAATCTCCTCAGAAGTGGGAGACCACACTACCTAGCCGAGGGATTTCGGTTTATCAGCTCAGTCCGTGCGCGCCCTCTGCGCGGGGGGACTCTCGATTTGGAGGTCCCCATTCATAGAACGCAGGCGTATGCGTGCTCATTTTTGATATCCGGCATAAAGTTTTGGAATAACATCCTCTTAGAAATAAGGGAGTCGAGGAGACCCGAGACATTCAGATCGGGGCTATTTAGATTTCTGATGGCGAAACAGGCGGGGTGACTGAGACATGTGGATCGAAAGTGTATTTATTAGTTTATTCTTTCTTTTTGTTTGTTTTTTTGTTGTTTTTTTTTTATATTGTTTTACTTGTTCGAGATAATTGGCTGTCTGTATTACAATGTTATTAATATTAAGATGCATAATTGATAGTTGCAATATTATTTTCAATTTTATTTTGTTAAGTAGTGATAATAATGATAATAATGATTATGTATAGCCTAATGTATATAAATTCATAATTTACTGTAACAGTATCATGTACAAAAGAGCAATGATATGTAGCTCAGAAAGAAGCTCAAAGAGCGCAACCGCTCAGAGCCAATAAAATTTATTCATTCATTCATTCATTCATTCTATATATATATATATATATATATATATATATATATA
>JAKCPI010007686.1:0-24545 GCA_023213315.1 Euborellia annulipes
TATATTCTAGTATTGATAAAGAGTTATCAAGATTAATTTCCTTCAACTTTCTCTAGGCTTAATTATTTATTAAAAATATAAATACTGTACAACGTTTCACTTGAGTCGGAGCAAATTGCATAGTACTTGGGTATGCTTTTAGAATAAACTCAGTCGAAACGTTGTACAGTATTTATATTTTAATAAATAATTAATACAAAAATGTGGTCTATAATTAAAAATTCCCCTAATAATAATAATTCAAACCACAATAGCTTTAATGAACCTAAAACACAGTCAGTTGTAATATTTGGTGATAGAATATATGATTCGGATCTATTGTTTGAAATTCCTTTCGGGATAAGTTTATTTACTCCAGGTGCTTAAATGCAAGAAGACTCACACTTCAAACCCACCGGCCTCTGGCCGTAGCCATCTATCGGCACCCCGTGAAGTTACATTATTTTCTATCTCGAACTCCTCCTCCTGCGCTCATTCTAGCTAGTGAACTAATCCTTATTTCTAGTTCCACCCGTTTCCTTTTATCCAACCTCTTCTATGCTAGGGAGGATGTCCTAGTTTGAAGAAGAACTCTCCACCGGCATGTATCCTACTCCTTTTGAAAAATGCATCACTGAGAGAGAACCTTCTTTACGTCCCTCACAGGACGGATGTCACAGCTACTCCCCCCTCCTAGTAGAGTTGCCTGGGCTATTATTGGTTCCGGATCTAATTTATCATAATATTTATATTTCCTAAATCGACTCAAGATATAAAAGGGCTATATATTTCAAATTTAATGAGAATAGGTTGTCTTTAATTAGATAATATAATTGTTTGTTGTTCACTTGAGCACGTATTCAAGTTTGTGAATATTTAACGGGAATATATTTGTGTTTGTGTGTATTACAATGCTCACCGGGTGCTCTTTGAGCATTGTCCGCTGAATGGAGGTGCTGCGCAAAGGCTCCTGCCCATCAGTGAGTAGGCGAGGACAACAACCACCCCCGGGATTAAGTAGACGATAATGAAACACGCAAGCCCATACCTGCACAACAAATAACAAACAACTTGATATAAATTAACCACTAGTATTTCGTGATAAAAAAAATAAAGATGTGTTATAAAAAAGCGGAAATAAAAACTAACACCTCGGCAGTGATATAGATGTAATCCTTTATTATTTTTTTCCTGCTCTAATATCCAAGTTTAGACACCAACATGAAACTTAGAGAAATTATCCCCTTTATATTGTAGATATTTTTCGGAAATGTTTTTTATATAGAGATATATTATTATTAATTTTTTTACATAGCGTGTAGAATAGAGGTTCCTAGGATTTTGTTCATAAAGAATAAATTTTGAATCAAAGGCAGCCACATCTTGTGTGGTCACGTGGATGGCGACCAGAGCTGTACTAGCTGGGACTGGCAGTACTTCTGTTCTTTGCATGTCAGTCTCTTCCCTTCTATATTGTGGGTTGCCTGCATCCAGGAGTTGTCGAGGATTAGAAAGAATAAATGTGCTGTCTTTTCAAATTCTTTATTGTTTCAAATCTTGTGCCCGACACTATCGAAATCGAGAGAGAGAATCCTCCCTAGATAGTGGGATAATCCCCCATTCCCGTGGAAACAGTGATACACATGCAAAGACTTCAAGACGCTAAGTTTGCAATTTTCTGTGGATATCTTTTCATGGGTTTTTTTGATACAATCGACACACGGATTTTTCGAATTTTATTTTAAATTAGAATTTTGATTTTCATATTTCAAATTTTGTATCTCTCTCTCTTTCTCTCTTTTTAACATATATATATGTAAGAGAAAGTAAAAATTGAAAAGTAGGCCTTATAAGCATTTCTTTCCGAAATTTTATTGTTACCTATTCATTAACACTTTGCAATTAGTATGAATTTTGAACTTTTTTTTTTAAAATTTGTTTAAGATATTTTTCGGCATATGAGGCTATTCATCCCTATTTATTTCATTGATTGGTATCTAATACAATTGAACGGGCTGGGAACCCTTGACCTTTGGCGCCAGAAGTTCATGCTCTATCTCTGGGCCTGAAGCCAAGGGCGAATTTTGAACTCAAAGAGGTGAAAATATAAAATATATTTTGCAATTGCAACGTTTTCGTAAAAAGTGCTGTGATTTTATAACCTTTTAATGTCTTTGAAGAAATTTGCTATTTGGGATAAAGAGGTGAATAAGGTCTTTCGTAGGTAGCTATATATAACCATATAAAATAAATATGTAAGAGATCTATGAAATAACGGCTTTCTCAATTATTGAAATATCCTATAGTTTTTTTTTACCTTATATTTGGGATATTAACTTTTCCGTCCTCTTTCATAAAATATTTTAAAAATAAATCGCATTCGCTATATCAAATGGGCCAAATCATGAAATTAACCTGCAATATTAAGATAAATGTATTAGGCCTATATCTTTTTCTCGAATATATTATTTTTATTATATGATAAGGATTTGAGTTATCTTATTATAATGATAGAAATGAATTTTAAAATGAAAGTCGATATTTTTCAATTTTGATAAGTACCTTGCTTGGTTGGTTATATTTTTGAATAGATGATTTATTTGACACTGGGATATACTATATATTGAGAGACTGTGGAAGATATAAATTTAAATAATTTCTACATTTCAATGTAACTCCTTCACTTTTTATCCTCTCAAGCATTTTATATAAAATTTTGCTGACTCTATGGAAAAAAAATTTTATCTGAAAATAATCTAATGATAAAAAAAAATTAATTTGACAGTTTATTTATCTAAACTTTTTGCTCAAAGATAAATGATATTTATTAAGATGGAAATATCTAATACTCAGACACATATCCCAATAAAAATTTTTATTCTTGGGAATAAAAACTCTTTACTATCCAAGTTTATATAATGTACGTCTTGGATTTTCTTTCAAATATAATAACGTTACTATAATATTTATGATATACTACAAAACAGTTGACAAAAAAAATAAAATAAATTGAGATCAAATTACGACCCTATAATTTCAAGAATAAAAAGTGGGCCACTGAAAATAGAAATCAATGGTCTTCAAACTTTTCCCAGCTGTCTTTAAATAACTTTAGTAAGTTAAATATAATTTAACTTATTTTATTTTATCTAAAAAAAAAAAAAAACAGCAAAATAGGATGCATGCTTGATTTTTTTTGATTTGTACCTCGATATTTTTTGTCATCTCTAAAAATGTTAAATTAAAGTTAAAAGCTCTTATGGGAATTATTATATTTATTTATTTATTTATTTTCCTTTTTCTATCGAGAGATATAAAAATCTGTTTATTTCTTAGTCGAGCCCAGGGCATGTCAAGCGCTGGCAGGAGAGCTCTCTCTCTTCATTACCGTTCCCAACACATTAAAGATTTGAAAAAGTTAGCTCATTTTTCAATACCTGACTCTCCTTTTATTTAAATGAAATGGAACCGTCCTTTCCCCTTAACAATAACTAATAGTAGATAAGCCTAGGTCCCCCCCTCCTTAATCACATTAAAATATATTAATTTTTTTGGCAATCCCCCCCTCTCTTCTCTTTCTTTCTCCCTCTTCTGCACTAATTAGCCAATCACGAGGGTTGTATTCTTTGCCGCCATATGGCCTGCTTAGAAAATAACACCGATCTAGCCAAGCCAGCTCAGTGGAGGGGCAGCCCTCGTGAAGTAATTAACCTGTGCAACTTTTCGCCAGAATTCTCAAGCCACCTCATTTGATGTGCAGCCATCTTAGCCCCTGGTCGCGTCTCTCTCTCCTGGTTTTTCGACTTTTTTACCTAGGTATTTCACTTCAATATTGTTAATTAATTATTAATTATTCTCATTAATCATTTAATATTTATAATAGATAAAACAATTCAAGAATTTCTAGATAATTTTTTTTTAAATTTATTTATCACACCCACAACTACAAACAACACTTATTTTCGTATGTTAAATGACGCCTTTAAGCCCAACGCTACCTTCTGAAAATTAGTGTCGTAATATTGTCGTAATTTTTCTCTTTTTTTAACTCTCCATTTTAATTGATACTTTCTTTTCTACAAATTATTTTTCTTTTACCATAAAATATCTCTATCTACTCTGAATTCATGGATCCATCTTCATGGATAGGGTTCAGACAATAGCCTCGAAGATGGTCGCATAGTCGACCGAAACATCGCTGTGTGTTCGAATGCAATAAATAAATAAAATTAGCTGCTTAGCCTTTTATTTACCTTCTAACGTACATATTGATTAAGCTATTCACCTCGCTTACATAAAATAACATTATGTAAAAATATATAATTATTAATTAATTTTATGATATTTAAGGAATCTGATTGTGATAAGCCTTTGTTTTCTTAAAAAATATTCTATAACTACCCTTTACTTTTAGAAAAATCTGGTGTGACTGGCGCACAGCACACAACTTTCTCTTACCTTCGGTAATCGAAAGCTGTGTTCTGTGCTTGTCACACCAGATTTTTTGTGTTGACATGTATTTAGTTTCCGACAGTACGGTAAATTCGATTTTCAAGGTGAAAAATTTATAAGTATGGCAAAATATTTATATTTTGTTACCATGGCAACCATTTCTCCTATCTTTTCTAAGGAGTACAAGAGTAAAGTGGTCTTCAGAAGATTTCAATGAGAAAATGGGAATATACATTTTAAAGAGAATCTAAAAAATAATTGATTTTTGAATTAAAAAAAAAATCGTTGGAGGGAATTTAGAGAAAATCGAAAGAAACTGAAAAAGTGCATCAGTAAAGTACTAGTATTTCGATTTTGTTCAAAAGCTTCGTGTCACGTCCCATTGGGGGGCCTAACTTAAATATAAAATTTCAACCTCCTAGCTCTTTTCGTTCTTGAGATATTTTGTTCACAGACAGACAGACAGACACACACACACACACACACACACACAGAGAGAGAGAGAGAGAGACAGACAGACCATGTCGCGAAAACCACTTTTTTGGATTCAGGGGACCTCAAAACGTGTATATCCATCAAAATCTCGACATCGAATTTTTGACATGAATCCAATACTTTCTCTCTCTATATATTAACTTATATATAGAGGTAAGAGAAAGTAAAAAGGGTATTTTTATAATTATCCTTCAATGTATTTTTTTTTTTTTTTATTTGCCCCATTCAATAGCTACGATTTATTAGTGTTTTATTGTTTACATTCGACACAAAAAATCTGGTTTGACAAGCACATAACACAACTTTCAATTACCGTAAGTTGTGTGCTGTGAGACTATCACCAGATTTTTTAAAATTCTATTATATTCAAGCAGTCTCGTTGGTTTACTATCATTGGATTCATGTTTTATAAAAACCGGTATAATTATTTTTCAAACGTTTTGAACGTCCCCCGGTTGCCATCGATATTATCAAATTAAAATACATATAGGCCTACATTAAAACTCTAATGGCCTCTTCAGCCGAAAAAGGGATTTAAAAAAATTCAAACGTTAAATTAAGAGTATTTAGCAATGAGTTGAATCATTGATTGAATAAAAAAAAAAAAAAAAAAAAGCTTATATGAAAACACGAAACCATGGTGATGCATCTTAAAAAGAAATAAATTATTTTCCTGTTATTTTTTATTGAATATTGAAGAAAAAGAATAAAGTAGAAAGAAAAGAATTTAAATAAAGGTGTAGAGTAAGAAAAAAAAATGTTCTTCTTTTAAATGAGGTAGAAAGAAAAAAGGAAAAGGGAGTGATTTTAATTGGATCTTTTACATCTGTTGATATCTGCTCAACTTTTAAGAAATTTCAAACAAAAAAAAAAAAAAAAAAAAAAAAAAAAATAAGAATAAGGAACAAGGAAATGTGTTGATAAGTTTCCTGATTAATAAAACAAAAAAAAAAAAAAAAAAAATAGAAATTTTTAGAGACAAAAGAAAAATTTAATAAAATGGATAAATGATCCCTCCTTGTTTGAATATTCTATACCAGGGGTGGCCACACTTGGTGATACTTTTTTTTTTTTTTTTTTAAAAAAACATTCACACTTTTTTCTCATTCACACTCACATTCACACACACATTCATACAGTCTTTTCGGCAACTTAGGCCATATAAGACTTTGACGATAACCGTTGTAGAGAATATATCTATTGTAGGGTCAGGCATTTCTATTTAAGTCATCTGGTATCCAAATGGCTTAAATAAAATCATCGGACTTGGTGATACTTATAGCCCTATTGAAAAATCGAAAATTTTTAAGAGCCAAATCGGAAAAAAAATTTCGCCCCTTTACGGAGCCTAAGTTTTCTGCCCTACAGGAAATTTTGTTTTTGCAGAACGAAAATTTTTTCCCCGTCCATGACATTTTTTTAGAGACACGAAATTTTTTCTGCGAAAAATTTTGTTCTTGCGGAACCAAATTTATTAAACAAGACATGTGAGTGTTTTTTTATTGGTGAGGCCAAACACTCACATGTCTTGTTGAATATATCTATGACTTGTTTAGTCCGAATCGAGGTATTTTGAATACTATTATCTTATTCAAATGTAGAGATCTCGAAAAATATTTAACCAAATTTATTAAATTTTTTCTTTTTTTTAATTGAGCCGCAATAAAACTCATAAAGTGCCGCTTGTGGCATGCGAGCCGCCGTTTGGCCACCATTGTTCTATAACATACATCTTATTCATGTAGATTGTGTTGATTAAACATAAATAGACTCCCGGGCTTGAGCCATGCATGATCTTCTCGGATTTAGAAAATTTATTTTTATTTTATGGCTTATTTGCTCTGAATATTAATTATATTTAGAATATAAACATTTCTTATTAGGTTCACACAAAAGTTTCCTTACTGGAAACTAAAGCCAGAATGTGAGGATGAATATTTCACGATTTTAACAAACAAATAAATATATAGTATGTTAGATCAGAATATGTTTTTATCAAGTTTTATCATTTTATTCTTTTTATTGAATTTACTACATATTAACTAGATGTTTTATGACTGTGGAGGATTCGCAGGGACTTTGAGGCCAGGAAATCTTTTATTTAATTTCTATTTGCTGACGTTTCGGTCGCCAATCACAACCTTCATCAGAACAAATATTGTCAATTATACACGATCTTAGGTATTTTAATATTCATAGCAATTAATATACAATTTCTTTTTACTTTGATATATACACAAAAATTATCATTTACTTAATTGATTTTGAATAAGAGATCTCCGAGTAGCAACTAAACTCAATGGTTATCAGTATAAACTCAATTGTTTATTTTTTTTCAACCAATTCAATTTTTGAATAGAATTTGATGGGTAAATTTGTAAAAAAGTAGTTATAACATACATGAGGTGTACTAAACAACTTTTTTATTAAATTATTTCTAGTTTCTCTATAAAATATCTACTATTAATTTTACAATTTATTAATAAAAATGGCTATTCTCTGATTGATTAAATGGACAGTAATGAATTATTTCCTATTTCTTTTACATGAATCACCGATCCATATATATTTACTACCCTTTAAAATAAAGCAATTTTCCCAAATGATTCTGACAGTCTAATTTGTTCTATTTCTATTTCTAAAGTTACGATAAAACAATTACAATAGTAACATTTTTATTTCCGTTGTATTTGGCTTGAATTGAGTAATTATATAAATTAAAAATCTGGTGTGACTGGGGCACAGCACACAACTTTCTCTTACCCTTCGATAAGATAAAGTTGTGCACCGTGCTGGCCACACCAGATTTTTTGTGTCGAGATAAATTTAGTTATAGGGATTTAAATTGGCTCTATGGATCGAAGAGCCGGAAAATGAATTTGAAAAATCTATACTATTAGTAAAGCGTACTTTAAAACACTTTTAGGGCAAAATGAGAATATATATTTTAAAGGGCATCAAAAATAATTGATTTTTGAATTAAAAAAAAAAATTTGATGGAGGGAATTTTGAGAATATCGAAAAAAAACTAAAAAAGTACATCAATAAAATACTAGTACTTTTTGACCGATTTTGTTCAAAAGTTTATTTTGAGTGTCCGGGATGATACCTAACTTTGGTAAATTCCATCATGCTAAAAATCGTTACACAAAGACAGACCAATTTGCGGGACCCACTTATTTGGACTCAGGGGATCTCAAAACGTGTATATCCATCATAATCCCGACATCAAACTTTTGACACGATCTCCATTACTTTCTCTCTATATACTGTATATTTCAGATATAGGGTAGCCCTCGGGGCATGGCGTAGAGGTTAGCGTGCTAACCTCATATACCAAACGTCGCGGGTTCGGACCCCAGGCAGTCCGATTATTTTATTTAAGCCATTTGGATACCAAATGGCTTAAATAAGAATGCCTGGACCCCATATATGTATATTTAATAATAACGGATATCGTAAAAAGTCTTATATGGCCTGAGTTGCCGAAAAGACTGTGTGAATGTGTGTGTGAGTGTGAGTGTGAATGAGAAAAAAGTGTGAGTGTTTTTTTAAAAAAAAAAAAAAGATATAGGGTAAGAGAAAGTAAAAAATTTAAATGATGCTACAGAAGTGAATTTTGAATTATATTTCTTTGAGATATTAAATAATTTAATTATAGATCATGAAATTATCAATTTCATTCAACCTAATAAACAGAAAGTGAGCTATTTTATTTATAAAGATATAAAGATTTCCCCTATCACTCTCTTGGCTTCCCCTACATCTCTCCCCCTCGCTACTGGAGTGGGAGGAAATTTCTAGCGCTCTAACAATGCGATCCTTTTATTTTTAGGCCATTTCCCCTTGCCAAGCGCTTGTTGCCTTCCCCTCTCGCGGTCTCTCCGCCAGCGCCGTCTCTCACCGCCCCTCCGTTGCCAGTGGAGATGACGCTGTTTGATCTATTAATATTTTTTAATTAATTTTCTTACTCTTTATTTTGTTTTAGTTCTGAGTCTACTTTCCTGAGAATAATTTTGAGTTGGTTTCTCTTCTGACAAAACTGGCCGGACTCTCTTCTGCACTAAACAACTAACAACTGAGCTTCTCATCTGGATTAACGACAGAGCTTCTCTTCTGGATTAACAACTGAGCTTCTCTTCTAGTGTTTCTACTGAGCTTCTCTTCTCAAGGAACTTGAAGTAAGGCCAGCGTTTATTTTAAAGGAGACTCAGATTTCATTCAATGGATCAAACCTATAGTTGAGCACTATATTTTCTACAGTCAACTAAAGTTAAGTGATATTCTTTAGAACATTATTAAAGAGAGATGATAGTTTAAAGACATTCTTGTGTCAGTCTTTTGTCTTATAAATAATACAATATTATGTTCTTTAATTTAGATAAACTTCAAACTATGTTCTGTTACTAATAATTTTCAAAGAATTCAACCAACTTAAGTTGACTGATGATAATTTTTTCTCCAACTCATGTTGATCTGTAATGTCAAGATATAAAAAAAAAATTAAATTCTTTTTACAACAATAGTAAATAATTTACAATCAAAGATAAACTTAAAAAAATTAAAATAACATTTTTTTAGTTTTTGATCAATGAGAATTCGCACTTATACACACACACATACACATAATTATGTAAGTCATGCGGTTCCCAACTTATTTTCATTCACGAACCGACAATTATTGATTTTTTTGTTTATAAAACGGTTAAACAAAAATACGAATGGCATTCCGTTATTAATATTATAATTCTATTAGCCTACATTAAGACATTTTCATTTTACTTCTGAACGGCAATATCTTTAATTTTTTCATATTTGCACTTGTCCATCGTGATGTTATTATTTATATTTAAATTATAAAAAAAAAAAAAAAAAAAAAAATGAAATAAATAAATAATAAAAATAAATTTAATTTTTATGTAAAAAGAACATCTCCTGGTGCAATTGCAATGCGCGGTGGTTGAGAACCCTGATTTGCAACTTGGTTATTTTCATTTTTTTACTATATTCTTTTATTAAAGTTCATTTATTTTTAAATATAATTTCATCATTTACCTAAAACTACTAATTTCTCTAATTATGTGGATTTCTATTTTTTTCCGAATATTCTTATACCGTGTGATATTTTTTTTATATATAAATAAAATAAAAATTGTAATAAATAAAGAAAAAAAAATCAATTTATATATAAAAAAACAAAATTATAGATATTTGAAAATTTTATAAAAATTGATTATAAAATTCAATTTTCAGTTCAAATGAAGTTTAAAGATGAAAATAACTCTCTCAATCCTCTACCTCCCTACCCTTCCTCTCAAACACTCACACACACATAGGTATTTTAGGCCCCAAACTCTCTTTCTCTTTAGGTTAGGTTTCCTTGCTGCCTGCCTTTCTGCGAGAACGGTTCACCAAGTCGTCAAGTTATAAGGTGTGTTCTGCCATTCTGGCAAACATTTAGCTAATAGGTAATGAAGAAAGGGTGGGTTTTTAGCTTCAGGGCTTCTCTTTCAGTGTATTCTTCGAGCGATTCGATGGAAATGGAGGATGGAAATGAAACAAGGTATTTACATGCCCTCTCTATAGGAATAGGAATGGACATAAGTCCCATTTAGATTTTTTAATTCTTTATTTACAAACTAAAAATTATATTTTGAATCAAATATTCAAATTAAAAAAATTTCATCAAAAAGTTTAAACAAATTAGCAGCCATTTTTAAACTACACATACACATAATAAAGCTTATAATATCAATATTAACACAAAAACCAAAACTAAACAATTTTGCTACAAAATTTATTATATTAATTGGCTGCAAATATTTTTACCAATCTGAGTCTCCTCTTTATTTTTAATAAGCAGATCATGTCATCGATGATGAAGAGGACGGTTTCTATAAATTTAAATGTTTAATTTTCAAAATTTGTTTTTAGACTTGTTTCTTTTGAAAATGTTAAAATTTGTTTTTACCAATTTTTAATTTCGAAGGGTTTTTTTTTCAACCCCTAAATCTCTTCAGATCCGCTTATTTTTATTATTTTTATTATTCCTTGCGAAAAACGAGTAAAGCCAAGAAGTCTAAAAAAAATGGGAGTTTCAAATGCTTAAAATATTACAAATTTAGAGATTCAGTACAAAAAATAATTTAATTTAATTTTATTTAAATTTAATAAAATTAATATTTTTTAAGAAGATTTAAACTTTCGACCGTTGGTTCTTGTTGAAACATTTTGTAAATTAAAATTAAATATACAAATTAAACACTAGGTTGCTTGTTTCAAAGGTTTTATTAATTAAAAATTAACACTTAATACGTATTTCGGTGTATATATATAGTATATGCTGTATCTACTTTCATGTATTAGAATGTAATCACTTCTGATGATGACAAGGAATTGTCGAAATACGTATTAAGTGTTAATTTTTAATTAATAAAACCTTTGAAACAAATAACCTAGTGTTTAATTTGTATATTTAATTTTAATTTAATATTTTTTATTTTGTTTGAAAAATTTCTTTGAAAGTAGCTATCTTGTAAATGTTAAATGTTCAATTTTATAATTAATTAAGAATTTGATTTATTAAAATAACTCCATTGTCTCTTTACTCTTCTTTCGCAAGCAATAGTTATATAAGTAAAAATTGTAAAAAGCAAAATAAAAATTAAATTTATAGTTATCATATTTTTTACATTTTAAGAGGTTGAATTTGGTTTATATATACAGTCAGTCATTGCCTTAAGTGGCTGCTAATTAAAATTTTATAATTTTTCTTAATATAAAATTTATTTAATAATTGTTTTGAAGTATTTTAGGGACTTCTTCATCAGCAGTTCACATTCAAATGCCATATACAAGTTAATTTGCAATTCTTTATATAGAGTCCTTGGATCAAACTCCAAATGCTCTAAATTAATTTGTAAATTCCTTTAATGGTTGAATATTAATTTATATGTGACATGGGTGTGAATCGTTAAAAGAAGTCTCGATAAGTCCTTCTGAATTATTTGGAACTTTATTAGATAAAAGAAAACTCACAAAAATTATAAAATTTTAATAAGCAAACACTTATTCAATTTGTTAGGAGCAAAATTTATTTGATATATTTTGAAATTTTTAAAAAATTTTTATTTATTTACCTCACCACTTAATCCTTGGTTTAAGGATGAGTCGAATTCATACAAAAGATTTTTCTCATCATATCAACGAAACCAAATTTTATTTTTTCTCTATTTATTGAAACTTTAAAATTTCAATGGATCTACTGTATTTTTTTATTCTGCTTTATTTATTTCAATTGTTGTTAGAATTAAGGGACATTATTTTTTTGTAAATATTTTTTGTAAACTTGAGCTCTCTCGGATTTCCGTTCGCTAGAAAATCAGCATGCAATCAAAAATCACTGTTTACCCCCGTTAGGCAGCCTAGAGTTTGGAAGGAAGAGATGAGATCTTGTTTTTTATTTTTTTTTATTTTTGATATAACTCAAAAACCGAAACTTGTCATGTTCCATTGGATTCTTGATTCTGATCACATTGATTTCGAACAGCAAGTGAATATAAAGATTCTCTTGTGGAGAGTAATAACAACCTTTCGATAAATGATTAATAGATTTAGGCAGGTATTTCATCATCAGTACTCAGTTCAGTTCGGATCCTTGTGTTAAGATGATAAGTCCAATGAAAATACAACAAGTTTCTTCTATTCGGACAAAATTAATTAGGCCTTAGGCCTATGAAAGTTTTCTTCGGCCAAAATTGAATGCATGTCTTTCGATTTTTATATTAGGGAATGATAGAGGTGAGGGGGATCACTCTCCCCGGGCGCAAAAATATTTAAATACAGGTCCCTTTAGCTCAGCTTCAGTTATACAACAATGATATTTGATTTTGGGAGAGTGGTCACACTTAATGAAAATGCAATTTTTGCACTCCTAAAGCTTTTTTTAAGATCTTTATGATCTTTCTTTTCTGATTTTTATGCATTTTATGCGAAGAATAAAAAGGAAGAATTGTGCGTGAAGTACGAACATTCATTTTTCGAAGACTATGAAGCCCAAGGACACATATCAACAAAGGCATACTCTATGAAGATCAAAAAGACATCAGCAAAGGCAATACTCTATGAAGAAGACCCATCCACGCCTCAATCTCTTCAAAAGAAGCTTAATTGTGTGAATTTGTGTTGTGTATTTAAAATAATATTGTTTATGTAAAAACTATGTATAAACTATTAAAAAAAAAAAATGTTTCCCATTTTATTTTTCAGCCGAGGATGT
This sequence comes from Euborellia annulipes, assembly GCA_023213315.1. Lineage (NCBI taxonomy): Eukaryota > Metazoa > Arthropoda > Insecta > Dermaptera > Anisolabididae > Euborellia > Euborellia annulipes. Next base: position 13,205 of record JAKCPI010007686.1, read on the forward strand.
CAACTTGTATTCATAATTAATTCATCAAAAGAGAATTAATTTTGAATATGAGTTTTTTATTTAACATTTTGAGATTTTTTTGTTTAGATAGTAAGCGATAGCAGAAACCAACACCTGAATGGATGTCTTCAAATGAATTTCGCCTACTTATTATGGTGCATCTTTATGAAAAAGTAATTATCTTTTTCTTATTTTTAATAGTATAGGCATATTGAATTAATTAATGTTTGAATTTTTTTTACTATATCAGGGGAGAATATATAAATTTTTTCGGGGGGGGGAGGGGGAAGCCCGAACTCAAAATTTTTCCTGCAGAAACTTTCTTTTTGACGAAACTAAATTTTTCCCCTGCCATGAATATCATTTTAACCTCTCCTGCCTCAGAAGCCTAAAGGGGTATTAAAAAAAAATTACAATAAATTCGACCTATAGTGAGAATGCCATAAAAATGCCTATTAGCATTTTTTAAAATTCATTTAAATTTTCAATAGAGGAGATGGGGCAAAGATTACCTAGCTGGCTAGTATTACGGTACATACTGTACTTATAAATGAGAGAAAGTAGTAATTTTTAAATGAATTTAAAAAATGCAAATAAGCTTGAGCATATTTAGAATTTTACGGCGTATTTATGATCTACTCTAATCTAATAATCAATCAATAAATTGAATATTTAAACCCGTTCCAAAGAGATGATGGATGGTAAAAAAAAAAAAAAAATTAAAAATCAAATGAATGATCCTGGTGTTTAATCTTTATATGTTGTGGTGGTGCGAATATTTAGAAATCACCTCTGGTAGTGACATCCTGTCAAATTGTGCATACATACTCACACAGAGACTTTTTATTATACATATAATATATACTAGATGCACACAATCAAAATGATTTTGATATGAAAACCACTTGATGCATTCTCTCTTTTCCCGAAGGGAGCAAACCCAATAAGTAGAACACACACATACACATACACATACACACTAGACATAGTCTACTCTTTGCAAGAATATCAAAATAAGAAAATGGAAAGTGAAAATTTCAATTTTTAAAAGAGTGCATTAATGGATTTGCAAGATCATAAAAGAAAGAAACTGAATTTCAATAGTGTAATATCTCTTTTTAATAAGATAAAATAATATTATTCTTACAATTGTTAGTAGAATTGCAATAATATGAGGTTAAATGCGGAAACATACCTTTAATAAAAACATTTGGACTTTATTATAAATAAATTTTAAATTTTAAGAGAACAGCACCCTTTTAGAGATATTAACTTTATAAATATTGGATTGCCCACGGGGCTTGGAGTAGTTGGTAGCGTGTCTACCTTCTATACTGAACGTCGCGGGTTCGGACCCCAGGCAGTCCGAAGATTTTATTTAAGGCATTTGGATACCAAATGGCTTAAATAAGAATGCCTGGGCCCCAATATGTATAATAATCAATAACGGATATCGTTTAAAGTCTTAAATGGCCTAAGTTGCCGAAAAGACTGTGTGAATGAGAAAAAAGTGTGAATGTTTAAAAAAAAAAAAAAAAATATTGGATTGTTAGAGAAGCTTAAAAATCGGTATCCATGTAGTCCGAGAAAAATTTATTTAAATCAATTGAATAACCCTTTAATACAAATAAATATACCAGGATGAATTAAATAGTATCTTTTAGCTTAATTGATATAAGATTAGAAGATATATGGACCCTGTTATGCATTAGTGTGTCAAGCGCCAAAAAAATTAAAAATTGTGTGTTAAGCACGGAATGTTTCAAATTAATAGTATTTTTATGAAATATGTCCTAAAAAAATTTATATTTAATGTTACTTGCACAATTGACAAAAAAAATATATAATCCAATGAAAATAAAAGGGGGGGGGGGGGGGGGGGGGGGGGGGGGGGGTGGGGGGGGGGGGGGGGGGGGGGGGGGGGGGGGGGGGGGGGTTAAAAAACTTAAATGTTGATTTTCTCAAAACTCGGGAGATGGGGCTTGACACACTAATGCGTAACAGGGTCCATATAATCTTCTTTTTGCTTTAAACTAGAATGATATTGATTTGAATTCATTCTTTATAAATCTCTCGCTCCCCGATAAATATTTTAGTTACGGAGAAAGAAAATAACTTTGTTATTACCCCCGAGAGAGCGGCCACCAAATCGACAACTGAGTGACAACAGCAGACAAACTTACAGGCCTCGTCAGATAACCAATTCAACCAGAGGGCTACTCTCTTCATTAAGACCTTTCTTATACGGTATCTGTTGAAATATTTAACAATAATTTCAATACCATATAACGGCATGTGTTTTGTTAAACGGTTACTTGTACATTGTACAAGTAACCGTTTAACAAAACACATGCCGTTATATGATATTAAAATTATTGTTAAATCTTTCAACAGATACATTATTAATGTTTGTTGAGATTATCTAATAATGTCAACCGACTATTTTGTCATTACCATCTATAACATTTGACACTTATACTGTCCCGAGGAAGAGCGCGACGGGCGCTCGAAACGTCGACAGAATAAATTGATTTTTATTTTCCTTGGCTGACTCCTTTCCACACAACTTTAGTTAATACTCACAGCCAGTATAATAATTAATTAAATTATTAAAGAATATGAGAGGATATCCTAAATGGATATTTTCTTACTTTTATCTCTCTGAATAGATTAAATGCCTTTTAAAGAATAGTAAATGGATTTTGTTTAATTTGTTTTATAAATAATATTATCTTATTTCTTCTAATTCATTTCGAATTTGACGATTAAATATTTTTTCGTAATTTAATTAAATTTTTTATTTAAGTTTCTCTTTTAAGCTTTGTTTCTTCAAATAGGTCAATGCTAACTCCTATTTTTATTATACTTTTGTTTATTCGAAGATGTTAGGCTATAATTCTTTAAGTTTTATTTTATCCTATTTTCAGAATTGCCACTTTTGATTTTGTACCATATCCTCATTTATTTAGTAATTTAATCCCATGAAAAATATAGCTAAAGTTGAAGAATTATTTTTCTCTTAAATAATAGCTTTTTTATGTGCAATCAGTTTGATTAAAAAAAAATTGTTAAAATACTATTCAAAAGAAAATAAATTTGTTTAAGCAATGAATTCTATAAATTCCAATTGGTTATTAATTAGAATTATTTTTGAACTGTTCGGCGCACACAATGGAACTTTGACGTTCTAGGCTGCATTTTAATCCAACTAAAATTAAATTTTAGTTGTTGCCTCTCTCCAGCTACATGGCCGAGAGGTTGGAGATGTTGACAAATATCAACGGGGTCTAAATAGCCTTCGATGCCGAAAAAGACCTTAAATAAAATTAAATGGCCCTAGATGCTCAAAAGATTAGTTAATTTATTCCGTTTGGAATTAATTATTTAAAGAGAAAAAATTTATATACAGAATTAAAGAAGGAAAAATTAGAAAATTGGTAATAAAATATTGTGCCCAGATGGCTAGAGGTCGGCTTGATTTACGAGTAAGATGCAACCAAAGACGGATACCTATTTTATTTTGTCTGTAAAGCTGTTTAAGAGTTAACACAAATATTTTACATTGGTTCGACAAAAAGCCAATTAAATTAAAGTTTTATTATAAAATTAGATTTAAATATTGTATTATTCGCGTATTTCTTTTATTGATGTCGATCCTGTTTTGCGGGATTAAGGGTAGTGACGTACTCAAGTGGGGATGAAAGAGAGCGATCACTTCCCCGCCACCCACTCTTCAAGACATCAATTTTATACGTTGTGTGAATACAAATTAAGAGCATCCTTAAAGGGGTTTTATCTCAGCTACCCCTATATAGTAGGTACGCCTTGTTTAATAGAAGATAGTTCTTTCATTAAATTTTTTCTTTTTCTTCATTCTTATAATAGAAATTGTTAAAACTATTAAAGAAAATCTATAATAATAAGCCTGAAGGTTGATAATATAATAAAACTTTTACTTAAAAATATCTTTCCAAATTTCTTTTCTATTTACTTTTTTTGCTTTCGATATCAAAGAAATCAATTTCATTGGCTCTTTTATCTAGATTGCTCAACTTTTTTTTGGTTTTGACTAAAAAAAAAAAAAAAAAAAATTTCAAAGAAAAGAAAAACAAATATTATTTATTAGAAACTACAGTATATCAAGTCACTCAAAAAATTGAAGTTAGATTAAATGCATGCTTTAAGGGTACTTTAGATCAACCTCGTAGCTCATTCCCTTCATGCTTTATTTTGAACACAGAGAGACAGACACACAAACAGACAATTTTAGGATCACAGAACACCAGATTTTTAAAAAATTTATTTAAGGTCTTTTTTCGGCATCTAAGGCCTTTTAGACCCCGTTCCTATTTATTTGGAAATGATTGGTACCCGGCCCCGGGGGGCTCCGGGGGGAAAAGGGGGGGAAGCCAATTCAGATTCTTTCTTGGGACGGGATGCGAACCCGAGATCCCAGGCACGAGAAGCTAATGTCTTTTCTTTGAGCCACGGGTCACGGGGACCTATCCTTTCGAAGAATACATCAATGAAAATAATTTTTTCCATGAATGAACGATAAAAATCAGTTGATCAAATGCTGAAAAAATTTACTTCTAAGATGTATAACAATAGATGGGTGTAGAACATACTTAGAACAGTTAATTAAATTCCACCGATTTATCGGAAAATTTTTTGGAAAATTTCAAACTGACCTATATGGTATATAGTGAAACTAGACTAATCAAAGCCCCAAATACATCAGCGCTCTTGGATTCTTTTATACTGTATTTAATTATTCTAATTACTTTTTTTTTTACCTTCGATCTTTAATTTCACATATCTTCTGATTTTACCAATTTTATTATATAATTAATCACCTATCGTTTAGAAGTTAGTTTTATTCCTTACTTCTTATTGCTCACATTTATTTTTAGAGAGCTAATCGTACTTATATTTCACCCTGTCCCGCTCAATATCAGGAATCTATTCTTGTCATTTTCACTCAGTGTCCTTCTGACGAAGCTAATTATCTAATTGTTTCCCATAGCCCAGAATAATGTCTTTAATACATTTTTCACGTGTGTTCTCTTATTTATTCTGAGAGATGTCAGATGAAATGTATAATAATCATACATATGTTTGATAGCCCTTTCTCAGCTAAATTAACTAGCTCTTCCTAATTCTAAGTGCTTTCTCATTAGGCTAATTCCTGCTAAGAGTATGTATCCATGGCGAATTAACTGATAGAGATACCTGGTCATTTATTCCCATATTTTTTTAGTAATGCTGAAAAATAATATTTAATCTGAATCCCAACTCTTATCCCATTTTTAAACTATTTAATAATATATTCCTCATAGCTTAGATATATATAATACATTAGATTCATTTATTTAAGAAGTAAAGGAAAACAAGGCTAAAACGAAAACATTAATCAGTATTATCAATGGTATACAACGGATACCAAATAATAAAATAATTAGACCATGAAAATAAGTTTTTATTCAGGAAAAGTATTTGTATTTATTTATCATAATTGATTTGACATATTTTATTTTAGATGTAATTTTTCATTTAACGATGCCATAAATGTTATACTATTTGATACTATTTGATTGAGAAGGACATTAATCAGTATTATTAATGGTATATGTTGACATTATATAATCTAAACCAAAAACATCGGAGAAGCAAAAAGGGGCGCTTCGCATTACTTTTAGCCTAGAGTTGAGGTGTAATCAAAAAAATGCGCCTCGCTTTTCTGATTTTTCATTTCAAAATTCCAACGGGAAGTTACCTAAATAAAGCGTGACAGACAGACAGGCGGACATTAAGGAATTATATATATAGATTGAGTTATTCTCCTTAAGCTTTAAATCTGAATAAGCATTTCACTTAAAATTGAAGATTATTTAAAGTTTGTTGAAATTTTTGAGAGTGACAAGCATCACAATAAAAACGTGAGGAAAGAAAAAACCTAAGTACACTCACTGGACGAAAAAAAATGGACTTCAATTGAATTAAAAAGCGAACCCTATCCACGAGAAGCTAATGTATCCTCTTGGAGCATAGGTTCACTGGCACTAACTTTATTATATATTATTAAAAAAATATTTTTTTGAATCTGATATCTTTATTTATACTTCTAAAAGAACAAGAGGTCCATTTTTTTTCGTCCAGTGAGTGTACTTAGGTTTTTTCTTTGCTCACGTTTTTATTAATAATTTCGTTAATAATTAACAGATTTTTACGAATGAATGATTTTTAGAAATCCAAAGAACTATAGAATATCGTAAATATATGTTTTTTTCATTCAGGGATATCTAAAATTGTATTAGGGGTGACCAAAGCAAAAAAAAATCTTAAAAATTTCGATTTTTTAAAAATTTAAGCCGTTTGCGGCACGTCTAAATGACCTCCGATTGGGATGAAACTTAAAATTTATATGTAGTGTAACTATCTGCATATTTTTACGGGGTGCGGCGTTAAAAATAAGTTGAACATTCCAAATAAAAGCCGTTTTAGAGCCCATTTTCAATCAAAATCTATTTTGCTCTATATCTCTAAAACTGTGCCTGATGGGGCAAAACTGAAATGATATTTGAATTCAGCATGAAAAATACTTCTAGAATTTCATATCTTCATTCTTGTGAAAGAAAAAAAGTTCATTTTTGTCGACTCGACTAGTGTATTTAATTTATGACATATTACGTTTCTAATTGAATTCGCGTAGTATTGGTCTAAATTTATACAACTTACCAGGTACGAAGATGACTAAAACCTCCCCAATTTTCCGTACACCAAACAAGATCATGTCTAAATTCTTCTTCCAATCCTTCAGTTGTTCGCACCCAAAGTAAGGGCATGAAAATGACAAGTGCGACGATCCATAAAATAAGAATCACCTATAATAATGAAAAAAGTTCTTATAATATCAACAAAAAAAAAAAAAAAAAAAAAATAATGCAAAATTAAAATTACTACATACCATAATGGTTGTTTTGCGATTGAATATTTTTCTAAAGGCCATAGGATGGCGGATAGCTAAATAGCGATCGATGCTCATAGCTGTGATAGTGAATACACTCGCCCCTACGGCAACACCTGAGAACAAAGGCAATATTATTTTTAATTTCCTGTTCTTTTATTTATTTCACATTATGGAAGCACAATCAAAATTAGATTTCTGCTTAATTTAACAATTTCTTCTATATACCTCCACTCTTCCCGTGGCCCAGAGGTTAGAGGTGTTGACAAATCGTAAGAGTGGGTAAATTGTTAAGATTTTGGCAATAAATAAAAATCAATTTGGTGAGTTTTATTTTCCGTATATTTCGGATGCATTAATAGCAATCCTTCATCAGCAGCTCTAATTGTGTTGACAAATGTCAATATTGATAATCTTAGAGCCAAGGGGCGCGGGTTCGGATCGTAAGCAGTCCAATGAATATTTATTTAAATATTCCTAATCGTCATTTTAAACAACCAAACAACTTTTCTTTAAAAATACAGTAGAACCTCGCTTAATGAGCACCTCTCATAACGATTAATTCGCATAACGAACAAAACAAAAGTCGCGTTTTGAGGTCTGTCTATCTGTGTGTCTGACTATGAACAAAATATCTCAAGAAAGAAAAGAGCTGAGAGGTTCTGATTTTTTATTTAAGTTAGGTATCCCCCTGGGACTTAACACGAAGCTTTTGGACATATCGGCCAAATAGATGGTTAACAAGGAGTGTCCAACCCGCGAGATTCATCACATTTTTACAAAATATATTTATTTTATTTTCTTCACCCCAAAAAAATGACTCTAGTGGGTCTAAATCTAATATGGAGGGAGATAGATAATTTTATATACTGCCCACGGAGTTATGATGCATTTCCAAGGTGGCCCGCAAGATATGGGTTGGCCACCCCTGATTTAAACCAAAGAATCTCTTCAAGATAAAGCCAAATTATTTAATTTCTTTACCTTGTAAATAGAATGTGAGTTTGCACATGGCCGATCCATAAAGCCAGAGACTGGTGATGGATGTTGTAATGGCCATTGGCATGCAGATCAATGTGACCAGCAAATCGGCCAGGGAGAGATTCACCAGGAAATAGTTGGTTACACTGCAACAATAAGAGATTTCGTTTTACGATTACTAACATTAACCTATTTTCATAATTGAAAATTTAATTAGTTTCCATTTATCTATTGACAATATTCTATAGAGTTTACTATTCACAACAACTATAATAGTTTCTATGTTTATTTCTTTATTATATTCGAACCCAGAGCGAGATTTCGGTCGACTATGCGATCATCTTCGTGGCTAGGGTTCTGTCAAGCCATGAAGATGGTCACTTAGCCGACCGAAACATCGCTGTGGGTTCGATTATAATAAAGAAATAAACATAGCCACGGAAATAAATGAAACTATTTGTTACCATGGGCGTACCCAGCGAGGGGCAGGGGGCAGCTGCCCCCCCAGAAGCAAGGAATGGGAAAAAATTAAATGCTTATAAAGTGATGAAATGAAACAAAATTAGGTAGGGCGATAGCGACGGGGACTCGTTAGGACTCGAGGATTTTTATGCCTTTAATTCGAAGGCTTTTCCCCTATATATATACAGTATATATGAACAAGCTATGTCACAATCTGGACAGCCATGATCTGCCCCCCCCCTGGACGACCATGATCTGCCCCCCTCTAGATTTGATCCTGGGTACGCCCTTGTTTGCTACTATAACATTTTTGAGGAAAAGAGGACATATCGTTTATGACGTATCTTCATTTTTGACAAAAATGAAATATGCATAACATTTGATTCAAAATTCCTTACTGAACTTCCACATTTTCAGAAATTAAATTTTTTTTTATTGTTTCCAATTAGCTTTGTTTTTTCATGGGGCCTAATTCATTGATTGATTTTCAAAAGATTTTTTTGTCCTTTTTGATTATTTGCCTTGTCACGCCTACTACCCTTGGCTAGGTCCTGGTTAAAGAAGACCCACTTGAACACACAGCGCCTTATTCGTTAAAAAAATTAGAAAGTTCTATTTGACATTATATAAATATAAATAAATATAATTTTTTGCCAAAATAATTTATAATATTAAATCAGTAATTTTCTAAACAAAGTCTAAACTTTGTAATTAAAATTTTTTGTGAATAATAATTTTCGTTAGAGAACAATTGATTTGATTTATTATTATATAAACCAAGTCCATTAATGCCCTCAGGGCGTGGGGTGGGGGGGTTGGGGTGTTACCCCCTTATCCCACCGTCGTGGGTTGGGACCCCAGGCGGTTCTGTGATTTTTTTTAAGCCCTCTGGATACCAGATGGGTTAAATAAAAATTCCTGGAACCTTAATTTTTTATAAATTAATAAATAATGGTTTTCGTAAATGTTTTTGGGGGGGGGGGCGGAAAAAAGGGGGGGAGGGTGGGGGGGGGGGGGGGGGGGGGGAAGAGAAGAGGGGGGTTTTTTTTAAAAAAAAAAAAAAAAAAGTCCATTAATATTATTAAGAGAAAACAAGAGAAAGAGAGAGAGAGAGAGGGAGCGCGGTAATATAAGGGTTTAATTAAGATTTCATCGAAAATTCACCTATATCATCCCTTGGAGCCATCTTCTTAAATCAGCAACCCGCTAATAACAAATATGGAGACATGCAAGTCTAATATTTACTCTGAGAGAAATTAATTAGCCTATTATATTTTTTAATACAATTTATTTTTATTATTAAGTTAGTTTGGTGAAATGTTTCGCCACTTAGAATATTTTTAATTTCGTTTACGGTAATCCAGAAAGAAAGCTGTTTTGATTAGATGATTTTGCTAGCTTTAGTCTATAAAATTCTTTACAAAGGAAGATGATTGCCTATTTACTATCTACCTGTTATTTATTAATAGAATTACATATTCATCTGTATTAAAATAGAGTCAGGGGCGTAAATAACACCCCCGCAGACCCCGCAATGCGGGGGTGGGGCGCGCAGAGACCCAGGGTGCATAAAAAATATATAAAATAATTTAAATAAATAAAATATAGTAAACACATTATCATCAAAATAAATTTTACAATTCGTTAAGATATCTTAATAAAACTATTCCATAAATAACAGTGTTTTACAGTGAATTTTTTTCGGGATATTATGAGCTATTCTTGGGTAGCCCTGATTCCAACAATTCCTTCAGTTTTGTCCCATCAGGCATAGTTTTAGAAATATAGAGAAAAATAAATTTTATTTTATAATGAATAGTATATGGGCAGCCAAGGCAAAAAATAAAATAAAAGTCTATTTTTTGTCGACGTTTCGAGTGCCGATCGCACTCTTCATCAGGACCTAAGTACGATCAGTCAAACAATTTTATTATAATAGATTATTAAATTATCATCGCTCTATTTTAAAAAATCTATTTATAGGCCTATATAATATTCTCTAAATAGAAAGTATTGCATTCATGTCAAATATTCATTGCCGAGGTTTTGATGGAAATACACGTTTTGAGACTAAAAAAGAGGGTCCCGCAAAATGGTCTGTCTGTGTGTTTCTGTTCAAAGTAAACCATGAGCTAGATTGAAATTTTATATTTAAATTAGGTTCCCGCCTCTGGATGCGTGAAAATAAGCTTTTAAATAAAATCGGCCAAATAGTCCTACAGTAGTACTTTACCAATGTAATTTTTCAGTTTTTTTTTCGCTTTTTGTTAAAATTTATAAATTATTTTTTTAGATTCTCTTTAAAATATATATTCTCAATTTGTCCTGAAATTTGTTTGAAGCCCAATTTACTTTATTTGAGATTTAATTCACCTTTTATTTTTTTTCAAATTGACTCTGAAAATGAAATTGTAGTAGACTGATTATTCTTAGAAGTTGGCTGGAGGGCAATGTGTCTAAACGTACAATAGTTTACACTATTGCTTTTATATAATGCATATTCCAATTAACATTGTCAGCAACACAATAAGCATCTGTCTATTTAATCAGAGAGAGACAGCGCAGTAATTAAAATACCCTCTATGATATGTGCCGAATAACTTTTTCAATCACTAAAATGAAACTCAAAATAATTTTTTATATTCATTCAATTTTGCATTCTTATTCCACTCTCTATTAAAAAAACTAACGATTTTAAAGTTGCAAAAAGGGAAAAGAATGACTACAAGCTATTTCCAAAAATTTGTCATTCAATAGCGGATCATTAAAGTAGCCTAATCCCATTCGGACTAATGAAATATAAATTTTAATATATTATAATATATATTGTAATATGTTTATTTTTTGGTATAATATCTCTTTCAATATGACCTATTTACATGTTTTACTACGGGTATATCCCTGTGTGTCTCTGGTGTGGGCGTGTGTATT
>JAKCPI010007689.1:0-10872 GCA_023213315.1 Euborellia annulipes
TTTTATTTGTGAGAAAATGAGTATTGTCTGGGGGCACTGGGATCTTGCTCTATAAGATATCGGAGCCAAATTTTTTTATATTAAACTAGAATAAATAAGGATTATTTTGAGCACGAATTCAAAAAAATTCCAGTGCCAAAAAGAATGGCAGAGGCTCAAAGTTGAGATTTTGCCGATTTTGGAAGGTCAAAAGTTAGTCTCTTATTTTTCCTTTTTTTTTTTCTTTTTTTTCATTTTCTTCAATTTTCAAATTTTTAGACAAAGCTACAGGTTTCCCTGCTGGACCGATTTGGATGAAATTTAAAATACAAATAGATACTATCAAAAACCCGATACCTTTGATATAAAATTTCATTTTGGATCAAAAGTGACTTTTTGAGAGGTATTCAAAATTTCAAATTTGTCCTATCTTTAACATGGCAAAAAGACAATTCTAACTATTTTGCTCCCTGATGACGTCATCTAGGAACATATATATTATTATTAGTAATTTTCATCCCTAATGGAATAACAATTTTTAGGATAAATCCATTCAGATAGAAATACAATAGATTAACGTGATGAGAAGAAGTGCTACCAACATAACAAAAATAAAAATCCTAAAATTTTATAAAGTTTGGTGAAATCCTATGTTTATCGTTTTGAATGGATACCAAACGATGTATTTACATTCTACCAACATAACAAAAATAAAAAACCTAAAATTTTATAAAATTTAGGAAATCCCATGTTTATCGTTTTGAATGGATACCAAACGATGTATTTACATTCTACCAACATAACAAAAATAAAAAACCTAAAATTTTATAAAATTTAGAGAAATCCCATGTTTATCGTTTTGAATGGATACCAAACGATGTATTTACATTCTACCAACATAACAAAAATAAAAAACCTAAAATTTTATAAAATTTAGGGAAATCCTATGTTTATCGTTTTGAATAGATACCAAACGATGTATTTACATCCTACTAACATAACAAAAATAAAAAACCTAAAATTTTATAAAATTTGGTGAAATCCTATGTTTATCGTTTTGAATTAATACCAAACGATGTATTTATTTTTTACTGTTTGGAATGCATATTAAAATATCTATTCATGGGATAACTTAATATTTAATAAACAAAAATTATTAAATAAATAAATTTAAATGCAATATTTCACAAAAAGAAGTGAAATTCAGCCAAAAACATCGGAGGTGCAAAAGGGGCGCCTCGCATTATTTTTGCCCAGCGTCGAGGTGAAATCAAAAAAATGCGCCTCGCTTTTCTGATTTATATAAAAGCGAGGATATATGAAACAAATAAAATTCTGTAGGGGTTTTATTTAAGTGAAAATATTTCCTCGCTTTTATATAAATCAGAAAAGCGAGGCGCATTTTTTTGATTTCACCTCGACGCTGGGCAAAAATAATGCGAGGCGCCCCTTTTTGCATCTCCGATGTTTTTGGCTGAGATATTATTGTTTAAAAACCGAGCGCAACAGCAAGAGTAAATTACAGATGAGGAGGATACGACGGATGAAGAATTATGTCCGATTTTCAGCAGCGATGAAGGCTTTTAATATATTTTTATTGTAATTTAATAAAAGTACCCCTAAAATTACCAAAGGTAAGAGAAAGTGGTGTGCTGCGCGACCAGTCCCACCAGATTTTTTGAACTACTAGTCAAGGTGGGAATTGATTTGATAATTTCTTAGATAACGAACATACCAAGTATATAACAAAATAAGCCGATAAGATAATCAGTATTAATAGACAATCTCTTAAAGTGAAAATGATTTGTTCATATTTAACTATAATACTTTTATTTTTACTGGTCTATTTGCTATTTCAATATCAATATATATATTTTGAAAAAAATAATATCTATTTTATAAAACCTAAATTTCCATTTGGCCATTTAAAAGATTGTTATTTTGGCAAAAGAGCGTTTTGGGATGTATTGAACGCTCATTATAAAGAAACAACGAAACAAAACATTAAAGCTTTTGGTATTTTTAATATTACACTTCCGATGATCGTGATAAATGATCCTCATGTGATAAAACAGTGTTTAATTGAGAATTTCGATAGTTTCCATGATCGAATTTTGAGAATCGATGCCACTCGAGATCCTCTGGTAGCAAATCTTTATTGTTTAGTTGGTGACAAATGGCGAAATACAAAATCAAAATTATCTCCAACTTTTACTAGTCAGAAAATTAAAACTATGTTTGATATATTCAAAGAACGAACTCTGGAATTGATTTATTATTTGGAGGATAAGGAACAAGTTGACATCGAAATCCGGGACTTGTGTGCTCGACTTTTTACGGATATCATCGCAGCTTGCGCTTTCGGAATAAAATGCAATTCAATCAAGGATCCGGATAATGAATTTCGTCAATGGGGTAAAAGAATTTTTCGCCCAAGTATTTGGAACATTATCGCCGAGGCCATTGATATTATAATATCTCGGGAGTTACGGATTTTTCTTGGTTTCAAAATTGTTGAAACAGAAGTGGAATATTATTACACTCAATTAGTGAAAGATGTTGTTGAATTTCGAGAGAAACATAATATTTCAATTAATGATTTTATGCAGTTGATGATTCAGTTGAAAAACCATAAACCAACTCAGGATGGGATAGAACCATTTACACTGATGGAATGCACCGCTCAATCCTTATCTTTCTTTCTCTTGGGCTATGAAGTTACTTCAACAACCATGAGTTTTGCTATTTATGAATTAGTGATGAATCCAGAGATTCAAAAACGTGTTCAAGAGGAGATCGATTTGATTTATGAAAATTCTGGCCGGCTTACTTATGAGAGTTTGCAAGAAATGGAATTCTTGGATATGATCGTAAAAGGCAAGTGAATTTTAAATGGATGAATGTGCAACTAAGTTTAATTTATAATCCCTCCTTTTAGAGACTCTACGAAAATATCCTCCGTTTGGATTTTTGAATCGAGTTGCAACAAAACCCATCACATTAAATATAGGAAGAAACAATGACCCCATAAATTTACAAAAAGATCAAAATATTATAATTCCAATATATTCTCTGCATCGAGACGAGAGGTATTTCCCAGCACCTGAACTATTCAATCCAGAAAGATTTTCCAAGAAGAATATCACTAAAATATCTCCTTTTACTTATATCCCGTTTGGAGAAGGTCCACGTATGTGTATAGGTCAGTATTTCATCTCAATTCTTATCCTAATAATAATGTTTAATTTTTAAATTGTTTTAGGGAAACATTTCGCCATGATTCAGATTAAAGTCTGTCTAGCGATGCTTCTGTATAATTACACGTTTAAAAAATGTGAGAAAACGCCAAAACGTGTTCAATTTCATCCTTCGTACTTTTTATTACTCGACAAATCAGGATTGTATGTGAGAGTTGAAAAAAGATAAAAATTTCACAAACAGTTTTCAAGAGGAATATACAGTATGATTATCTTGAGATACTCTGTTATATATATATATATATATGCAAAGATAAGTTTTCTCGGGTTAAGTCGCGTGGGGTGCTGAGATTTACTCGACGTTTCGGCTCTCCTTTTGGAGCCATTTTCAAGAGAGAAGGAAGTTAGGAGGTAATGGTGGAGGTGGGTTGTTTACGGGGTCGCAGTCTTCCTGGTCCCCAGGTCAATTTGGTGGATGACTCAGAGGCGTGGATTGGTCTCTGAGAGCTGGAGGAAGGTTGGGTGTGTGTAATTGTGTTCGGTTTAGATTGACTACGGGGCCTCAATCTGCCTACTCCCCAAGTCGGTGTATTGGTGGATGCCTCAGAGGTTTGGGTTTGTCTCTGAGGCATCCACCAATACACCGACTTGGGGAGTCAATCCCTACGGGGCATATGTGGTGAATGAGGTGAGGTATGTATTTAAAAAAAAAATTTTTCTCGAAACATTATATATGACCCACCACTCTCTTCTCAATGTTTCCTTTTTGTTTTATTATAGATTCACTGAAGATGGAGTGCCGATAGGCTCCGAAATATTTGGAAATATTGCCTTTTAAACTAATAAAAAATTGCTGAAAACTTAACGTTTTCTTTCTCAATTACCCTAGTATTACTGTAATATTCCAAGCTGTCTGGGATGGTGTATATATATAATATATAAATTTTTGCCCCCTCCCCCTCTCCAAGCAAAAACTGAAATGACGTCATTGCTCCGGGGCCCTGACTGGGTGGGATTTTTTTTTATAATCTCATAGATAGCTTCATTAAATTTACTTGATAAGATAATCAGTATTAATAGACAATCAGTAGACAATCTCTTAAAGTGAAAATGATTTGTTCATATTTAACTATAATACTTTTATTTTTACTGGTGTATATGCTATTTCAATATCATTTTAAATATTTTGAAAAAAATAATATCTATTTTATAAAACCAAAATTCCCCTTTGGACATATTAAAGATTCATTTTTTTTCAAAAGAGGATTGTGGGAGATATTAGACGTTTATTATAAAGAAACAACGAAACAAAACATTAAAGCTTTTGGTATTTTTAATTTTGCTCATCCAATGCTGGTAATAAATGACCCTCAAGTGATAAAACAGTGTTTAATCAAGGATTTCGATAGTTTCCACGACCGGTGCTGGACAATTGATACCAAACAAGAACCTCTACTTGGTAATCTTTTCTCCTTGGAAGGTGAAAAATGGCACAAATTAAAAACAAAGCTCTCTCCATCTTTTACAATCCAAAAATCAGAACCATGTTTGATATATTTAAAGAACGCACTCAAGAATTGGTTTGTTATTTGGAGGATAAGGAACAAGTTGACATTGAAATCCGGGACTTGTGTGCTCGACTCTTTACGGATATCATCGCAGCCTGTGCTTTTGGAATCAAATGCAATTCAATCGAAGATCCAAATAGTGAATTTCGTGAATATGGAAAAAAAGTTTTTTAAGATGAATATGTGGCAAAATTTAGCTGAGAGTCTTAATTTATTCTCAAGTGAACTTCGTTATTTTCTTGGATTAAAATTTGTGGACCCTGAAGTAGCTTATTATTTCACTCAACTAGTGAAAGATGTTGTGGAATTTCGAGAGAAACATAACATTTCTTTTAATGATTTTATGCAGTTTATGATACAGTTAAAGAATAATAAAACAAATGAACAACAACTTGGAGAGAAGGAATCTTTCACTCTTCTGGAATGCATTGCTCAATCTTTTTCTTTTTACCTCTTAGGACACCAAGTTACGTCAACAATCATGAGTTTTGCTATTTATGAACTAGTTATGAATCCAGAGATTCAAAAACGTGTTCAAAAGGAGATTGATGAAATTTATGAATATTCTGGCTGGCTAAATTATGAGAGTTTACAAGAAATGAAATACTTGGATAAGATCGTAAAAGGTGAGTGATATTTTAAATGTATCATGTTCATGTTGAGTTTTATTTTTGATTCTTCTTTTTTAGAAACTCTACGAAAATATCCTCCTTTTACTTTTTTAAATCGAGCAACTACAAAACCGACAACTTTAAATTTAGGGAAAAATAATGAGCCCATAACTCTACATGAAAAACTAGATATTATAATTCCAGTCTTTTCTATTCATCGAGACGAGAGGTATTTCCCAGAGCCTGAACGATTTGATCCAGAAAGATTTTCTCCAGAGAATATCGCCAAGCGTCCTCCTTATTCATATATTCCCTTTGGGGATGGACCACGGAAATGTATAGGTGAGTATTTTTTTCTTAAATTATAAAATTCCTCTCGATAAAATAAAAAAATTGTTTTTTAGGAAAACATTTTGCCATGATTCAGATTAAAGTATCTCTAGCAATACTTCTATTTAATTACACGTTTAGAAAATGTGAGAAAACACCGGATGAAGTGCAATTTAATCCTGTATATTTCTTATTACAACATAAATCAGGATTGTATGTTAGGGTGGAAAAAAGATAAAATCATGAACATATCTTAAGTCTGCCAAGGGAAGATTTCTATTAAATGGTTATCATCACATACAGTTAAATTTGATAAAATCATTTAAAATACAAATCTAGACTTATCTATGCAGTGACGAATTTATCCACAATGCCCGCCCCGCGCTATATGGAATGGAACTTCAAGATATTAATTTAATACTTTCTAATACAGAGCTTGTATGGAGAACAACTTGAACTATTTTTTCCTTTAATTAAATACTGTATTTATTTTAATGAATTCAGGAGACATAAGAGTATATATATAGACGTTGGCGCTGAAACGTCGAACTCTTGAGACACGCTGATGTCACGTTGAAACCACCGAACTCTACTACTATCTTCGCTTATTTATTTTTTTTTTATTGATAAGTAAAATGGATAATTTGTAAAAGAAATTTATCTTATAAAAAAAATATCAAAATAAATCTCTCTTTAATATTTTTTATGTTGAATAAATTACAGTTCGGGTTCAAGTGAATTTATACATTTTTTTTTTTAACTCAGAAGCTGAAACTCTCCCTGAGTCCCATCCCACATTATCCAAAAGGCATCCCCTAGTTAGACTATATAACATTATAGCAATATTATAAAAACATACCTAAATTCTCCATTCACCTTTTATAAGAATTCTCCACACTTAGACTATATGCCAAAGAAACAAGTAAATACGATGAGGCGAGAATTTTTTTAATCTCATACAATTATATATATATATATATGTTCTGGAAGGTTTCCGCGACCGGATGTATGCAAAGATAAGTTTTCTCGGGTTAAGTCGCGTGGGGTGCTGAGATTTACTCGACGTTTCGGCTCTCCTTTTGGAGCCATTTTCAAGAGAAGGAAGTTAGGAAGTAATGGTGGAGGTGGGTTGTTTACGGGGTCGCAGTCTTCCTGGTCCCCAGGTCAATTTGGTGGATGACTCAGAGGCGTGGATTGGTCTCTGAGAGCTGGAGGAAGGTTTGTTGTGTGTAATTGTGTTCGGTTTAGGTTGACTACGGGGCCACAATCTGCCTACTCCTCAAGTCGGTGTATTGGTGGTGTGTTTGGTGGATGCCTCAGAGGTCTGAGTTTGTCTCTGAGGAATGGACAGTGGTTGGTTCTGTGTAATCGTGTTTGTGTTTGGTTTGGGTTGACTTTGGGGCCTCAATCTGCCTACTCCCCAAGTCGGGGTGTTAGCTCTTGGTTCCCGGGGTCTCAACCTGCCTACTCACCAGGCCGAGAGCAACTGGGGAGTAGGCAGATTGAGGCCCCGTAGTCAACCTAAACCGAACACAATTACACACAACAAACCTTCCCTCCAGCTCTCAGAGACCAATCCACGCCTCTGAGTCATCCACCAAATTGACCTGGGGACCAGGAAGACTGCGACCCCGTAAACAACCCACCTCCACCATTACCTCCTAACTTCCTTCTCTCTTGAAAATGGCTCCAAAAGGAGAGCCGAAACGTCGAGTAAATCTCAGCACCCCACGCGACTTAACCCGAGAAAACTTATCTTTGCATATATATATATATATATATATATATATATATATATATATATATATATATATATATACATGAACATAAAGCCATATGAATTATAAACTTAAAATCTAATTAAAAATATATATTTTTTGTTTTTGTATATATTGTATATATACATGTCAATTTATGAAAAAATTATTTTATTCTGTCTTAATTAAAATTTTTTTTAACTAGGATTTAAATAATAAATGCTACCCAATCGCTTCAGCAGCTTAAAGCCAATTTATATAGTAATTTATATTTTAAAATGTAAATCTAGAAAAGATGTAGCTTTGTTTTCCAGGCTGCACATCCCTTTCCATAAGATTAATATACAACAGCCATTTTTCACTTTTATTAATTAATTATTTTTTTATTTTATTTTGCTCTCCTCATCTGCTGAGGCCATTTCGATGAATTAATTGTGTTTTCACTCTTCATGTATATGGGATTAAATTTTTTTAATACTCTTTTTGCTATTTAAATATTAAAATTAAATATTAAAATAATTTTATTCATTAAAACTCTAATTCAAATTTATTTTCATATAATTTACATATGCTATCTATGTAGAGCTTTTTAATTGGAACATTGCCAATTTTATATTACTATGAGCTCTATGGTGAATGATGCTAGGCCAAAAATTGTCCAACTATGTAATTATTCCTATCCAATAGCAGGAGATCGAGTCTAACCTGGCCAAAGTCCACTATATATACTATAGCTAGCCCATAGGGACCTCAGTCGAGCTTCGGCTCTTGGAAATGAAGGATACACCGCGTTCAAATTTTCAATAATGGATCTCCCTCCTTAGTCCCATCATGGCGTCGCTTGGTGGCAGTTCTCTCTCGCGTCGCTCCTCAATAAAAACGAATTTCTTCTAAACTTTAAGGCCATTTTATGTAAGTTTTAGTTCATTCATTATATTAATTATTTATTTAAATATTAGTTAACAATAAAAATAGTTCCCTCACAAAAATTTACTATTTTATATACGAATATGGATCTAAACGTAATTATTGTTAGCCAATGCAGGATTATAACATAATATTAATTATTATTTTTAAAGACGTATTTAGAAATTGGAATTCATGAAATAGCTTATAACAGTTATGTGAATTAACAAAAATTCTTAATCGGTGGCTCATCTAAATCTACTTCATGACTCAGGTCTGAACATTTTTATTTGTATTAAATTTCGGGTTCTATTTTTTACTTTTGAGCTTATTTTTTTATCTTTCCCTTTTTTATTGTATTTAATATTCGGTTATACCCCTACAAATTCATTTGGTTGGCTTCAGACTATTCACTAATTCACTCTGCATACAAGTCTTGGCAAGTTTGAGCAGAACCCTATGCTTTGCATATGTAGGCTATATATATAGCAAAGGCTGAGTTTCCAGATACTATTTTGATAAATCAATTAATTATTAGATGCTCTTTAAAATTTATATTCACATTTTGCCCTCAAAATTGTTTGAAGCTCACTCAACTCTTGTACAGTAAGGGACAATATGGGACAAGTCCCACCCATGCGATTTCTACTTGTGATTATTTCATTGTTTTAAAAAAAAATATTATATATTTTATATGGAAACTTTCATAGTTCAAACCTAGAAAATTTCCAGTATAGATTTTCATTTTCTTTTTTTAAAAACAATGAAATAATCACAAGTAAAAAACGCATGGCACTTAATTTTGTCCTTCACTGTACCTCATAGAAAAAGGGAGAAATAGATACGATGATAACAAAATACAAATATTTGTCTATGTTTATAATGTTTTACATCTTTAATTGTAATGTTCTGCCGGAAACTAAATATAAGTCAGCACACAAAAAATCTTGTATAACAAGCACAGAACACAACTTTCTCTTATTTGAAATTTGTGTGCCGAATTGAACTTTTTCTAAAAGGACTAATAATGAAATAATTAAATTGACATTTGCAGCTACTCCGTCGAGGATGTTCGGCCAAAAGATTTTTATAAATTTTTTTGCCCGAACATCCGTCCTCGACGAAGAAGCGACAAATGTCAATTTAATTTGAATGAAAACTCGTCTGAATCAGCATAAGAATGAAATAAATGATATTAATAAAATCATATTGGCCTATTAGTAAATATTAGGAGGACATTTTTACCAGCCTCTGCTGACCGATTCCTTAAACATTTTCTTAGGATGATTCTAAATATGTAAATTTCCAACTTTATCCGATGAGTGGTTTCCGTCCAAAAGAAAATAAAACTAGATTTTATGGATTTCTTTTGACTATTTTCAAAAATTTGGGGGCTAATTTTTTCTAGATTCTAATACTTTCCATTTACTACTCTTCAATATTATAGTATTTATTATATAGACATATAATAATGCAGGAATGTAAATCAAAGCTGATATTCGTTTTCTTTTAAGATTAAAAAGCCCTGTTTTTATTTCCTCCTTAGTCAAGAACTTTTAGTATTTTATACACAAAGACTTATGCAAACTCATAAATTTATTAATTTTTTTACTTTCTCTTGTCTAAATGCCTGTATGCAATTTACCTAAATTTATAACTTTTTCAACTTGTTTGTCTACGTATTTATTTTTCTTTGAATTCGGGAGTAAATAGAAATAAATTAAAATTTATACATCTATTAATGTCAACTTACCAGGACTGAAGAATTAGATATTTGTAAAGGGCAGCTAGCTCAGCTGAAGGCAGTGCAATAGCAGAGAAATATATTTATTTTCTCAATTTAGTTGTTGCTCAGCAAAAATCTCAAACCAGAAGGCCTTCAAAACCCAAGGGGTTTGAGATTTTTGCTGAACAACAAATAAATTGAGGAAATAAATATATTTAAATAAAAATAAATAAATACATTTCTCTTCTGCCTTGACTTGCCCTTTACAAATATTTATACATCTATTCATTCAGATAATGAATTACTAAAAAACAAAATATTTTAAAATAATTTCTTTGCTCCGAATGGGAAATGATATAATAATCGTTTTGTTCTCACACTCACACATATGCATTCTCACACAGACGAATATATATAGATATACTTTTGTACATGGTTTTAAACTTGTTTCAACAGGTTGGCGACGGCTTCAAACCTAATTATCCTTTGTGCTTCATTCAGTGAGACTGAGAAAGCCGTTCCTTTTAGACGTGGTCCGAGCGCTGATGGGCTTTAATTCCAGAAATCCTTCATTCAGTGAGTATCTCTTGAAATATTTACAATTCTAATTCATTTTAAAATTCTATATACGCTGACATATAAATCTTTGACAAATTCAAGGAGTAAATTATTAAAAACAACAAAATGATTGTTTCAAAAGCGCGTTTACTAGTGCAAAGAAAGCATAAAATGCTATAATCTTAAACATTTTGAGATTGATTCAAAGCGGATTTAGAACATTTTTAATTAATATTATCT
>JAKCPI010007691.1:0-13802 GCA_023213315.1 Euborellia annulipes
AAACAAATTTATTGATCGACGTTTACTTTCAAAAATATTTCGGTTCACTTGAATCGGAGCAAGTGCACAGTACTTGAGAATAAGCAGTCGAAACGTTATACAGAAGTTATATTTTTATTAAATGATTAATACAAAAATGTGGTCTATAATTAAAAATTCCCCTAATAATAATATTTCGGAAGTTTACTCTTTACAGATGGAATACAAGAAAGACGAAAAAAGCAAGATTTATTTTGATTGATTTAATCCCTTAAGCTGATCCAATTGAGCAAAAGGCTCTTGAATAAAACGTTTTGCTCAATCCCAACGCACACCGATTAGGCAAAAACGCTCAATGAAAATTAATTAATATATATAACCAAGTATTTATTAATTTAAATAAGCGAAAAATGTAGGTACCGCCGGGATTTGCACCACGGATCTTGTCGATTTACGCTCAACACGCCCTACTGTTGGACCACAGTACGCACTCGCTTATTTAAATTATGATAGATCGCTGATTTCAGTCTACTAGAGAAACGCCGCTCAAATCAAGCGTTCAGATTTCTCCGTTACCGAGGCGCGATCTAGATGGACGTTTTGAGAAATTAACTCAATTATGCAATTAATAAATAAAGAATTATATATATCATGTGTTGGTCCATGAGGTAATTATGAAAAACATATAACCAAGTATTTATTAATTTAAATAAGCGAAAAATGTAGGTACCGCCGGGAGTTGCACCACGGATCTTGTCGATTTACGCTCAACACGCCCTACTGTTGGACCACAGTACGCACTCGCTTATTTAAATTATGATAGATCGCTGATTTCAGTCTACTAGAGAAACGCCGCTCAAATCAAGCGTTCAGATTTCTCCGTTACCTTCTTTATTTATTAATTGCATAATTGAGTTAATTTCTCAAAATGTCCATCTAGATCGCGCCTCGGTAACGGAGAAATCTGAACGCTTGATTTGAGCGGCGTTTCTCTAGTAGACTGAAATCAGCGATCTATCATAATTTAAATAAGCGAGTGCGTACTGTGGTCCAACAGTAGGGCGTGTTGAGCGTAAATCGACAAGATCCGTGGTGCAAATCCCGGCGGTACCTACATTTTTCGCTTATTTAAATTAATAAATACTTGGTTATATGTTTTTCATAATTACCTCATGGACCAACACATGATATATATAATTCTTTATTAATTAATATATCTATTGGGGGTCCAGGCATTCTTATTTAAGCCATTTGGTATCCAAATGGCCTATATAAATTCATCGGACTGCCTGGGATCCGAAACCGCGACCCTTGCTATTGGGATCTTTAGCATTTCAATACTCTACCTGCTGGCTTAAATTCGAACTAGCGATTGTAGGATAAACCTTCATACGTTTAACATGATATAAGGGACAAGAACATTTAAACATCTGATATAAATGTATTATTTTAAAAAAGTTATAACCCACGAGTAAACATTATTGTTAGATTAATAAATAATACATACATACACTAATATATTCACAAATATGAAATTTTCTCCTTATAAAAATAAAAGCAATGTGTATCTACTTTGTGTTTATGGGTGTAAAAGTCATGCATCTAAGCATGAAACAGTTCGATTTCATTATTTTCCAAAAAAAAAGACAGTATAGTGAAAATTATAAATAATTTTATTGTAGAAGAATCAATCTATCAGATTTAGAAACCTTCTTTTTAATTTTTGCCTCTATCTTTTTCTTGTTTTTCTCTAAAACAATTGTGCTCGAGCAAAGGCGTCTCATATCGTATTTTTTTAAGAGCTGATTTATGTGGTGCACTCCACACACATTTTTTGTTATTATTATTATAAAATTTGTACAGTTTGTATACTCCTAGATGTATTTTGGAGCATTTTATTTTGAATAATATAAAATTTTATAAAAATCAGAGCCCTTGGGGGGGGGGGGGGCAAATGCCTCCCCTCCCCCCAATGACGCCACTGCATGAAATTCTTCTCGTAAACTTGTTGTTTGTAAACAGAAAGCAAGAATTTGGTCTGTCATTGAAACTGTCATTACTATTACTCACTTTAAAACATCACCAGGATCAATAATATTGTCTCCACAAATAAAATTTCTATTAGTAAGTGTGGCAGAAGAAAACCTACAAATTTCCTGTACCGTCACACCCATTTTTTATTTTTAATTAAACTTTTTGTCTCATAAAACACGTGTACTTGCGTATCAGCTCAGCCATTCAATCCTACAATGGCTAGTTCATTTTTTGCCACCAGGTGAAGCCACGCCTCTCCCATAGATCCCAATAGAAGGCCCGTACGCTAGCCTCTACATCAAGCCCGAGGGTACACTTTTTTAACAATTTAAACAATTTTTCATTTAAATCTCAGGAGGAAACAAATGCTCTTTTCTCAAAGGAAATCTCTTGTCTGATGTTATAAACTTTCAAACAATATAATACATGTTATTGCGATATTATACAATTTAGTTATTAATAAAAAACACAGCTCTACTATCACCTGTGAATATATTACTGACATTAACCGAAAAGTGACATTAAAATATATTTGGTTAATTTCAAAAAACGAATAAAAAAAGTAATAAAATGAACGTTTAAAAGGCCCGTTTAGCTCCTGCTCGTCGTCCCTAAAAGGCCTATTTGTCTGCAAGAGGTTTCGGTTCGTTTGTTGTTGACAAAACGCCATCGGTAAGCGTTCAAATTTGCTCTTAAATAGGCAGGCTATGGAATCTTTCGAGGTCCAGCTGCTGCTTGCCTCGCTTCTTTGTCATTATTCTCAATCAAAGATGATTTATTATTGTTGTCAACAAAGAAAAAAGTAAAATTTGCACTCAATTGATTAAATATAAGTAGGGGGTGAAAGAATTATACAAAAAGAGAAGCATTCTTTAGAATAGGAAATCAAATATTTATTTATTATAAAAATTTATTCCAATTTTATATTTAGTAAAAAAATTTTATTAGTACAGAGAGTGTACTTAAAAAAAATGGCTCCGTGGTTCGACTCCCGGAGACACCTATCTTTTTTGGCTGTTTGAATTTATAAATACCCGCCTTCAGCGGGCTTTGCCTCCCTGGACCCCCCCTCAGCCTGTAAAAGAATACATAGATATTTCTCTAAACATTTCCTGTGGGAAAAATCGTAACTTTAGGAATTAATAACTCAAAAAGTTATAGGAGTTTCGGGACCCGAGTATTTTTCCTGGACTCTCCATAACGTCCTTTATAAGACTGCAAAATTTCGTTTCAAAATTCCAACGGGAGTTGGTCAAACAGAGCGTAATAGCGGACAGACGCACACTCCGCTATTATATAGGCCTATATAGATATTTTTTAAAATTTTAGGAAGTTAAATTTTCATACTACTTTCAACTTGTTATTGTTATACATAATACAGTATATTACAGAGAAATTGTGCATTTCTCCCCTCCTAATTCGCATTAATTTATTTTTACTTTCTCTTACCTATGTATATATGTAATATATATATAGAGAGAAAGTATTGGATTCATGTCAAAAATTCGATGTCGAGATTTTGATGGATCTTCACGTTTTGAGGTCCCCTGAATCCAAAAAAGTGGTTTTCGCGACATGGTCTGTCTGTGGGTGGGTGGGTGGGTGGGTGGGTGGGTGTGTCTGTGTGTTCAATTTTAAGCATGAAGGAATTGAGCTACGAGGTTGAAATTTTATATTTAAGTTAAACACCCCCGGGACCGGAAAAATAAGCTTTTAATCAAAATCGGCCAAAGAGTGCTAGTACTTTACTGATGTACTTTTTCAGTTTTTTTCGATTTTCTCAAAATTTGCTCCAACGATTTTTTTTAAAATTCAAAAATCAATTATTTTTTAGATGCTCTTTCAAATGTATATTCTCATTTTGCAATTGAAATCTTCTGAAGACCACTTTACTCTTGTATTTCATAGGGAAGATAGGAGAAATGGTTGCCATGGTAACAAAATATAAATATTTTCCCATACATATAAATTTTACATCTGAATTCATATGTTCCGTACTGTCGGGAACTAAATATATGTCGACACAAAAAATCTGGTGTGACAAGCACAGAACACAACTTTCGATTACCGAAGGTAAGAGAAAGTTGTGTGCTGTGCGCCAGTCACACCAGATTTTTTTATATTAAAAGATTCGCTTCTTTTAATAATTGAATAATTATTTTTTTATTTAATTGTAAAATGAAATAATTTATAAAATTTATTATTTAAAAGTTTTGTTAAAAGAAAATATTAAAATATTTAATTAATTCATATAAAAGAAAAATAATAAATAATTTTAATAATAATCAGTGCAATTAAGTAGGGGAAGTTTAACCCTTCCAAGAGGGGTTAATTAAGGCAGTGCGCGCCTCTCTCACACACTTGGCTTTCGGTGCTCAAGCCGTGCACATCGCTACACTTGGCTTTCGGTGCTCGAACCGTGCGCATCACGAGTATAACCCTTTCGGGTATCCATACCCCAGTGCTCCCTTGTGCGATATACGGCCACACCAAGCAATCTTCAATCCAGCCGAGTCCCTGGCCTCATCAATTGGTCCAGTGTGGATGCTGAACAGGCTTTCTGGCCTTAAATATCACAATACTGAGCTGCAACGAATTGTACTCTCGTTGGCTCGGGTCTCTCTGGTCGACATCTGGAAGCGGGCTTCAAGACGACGCACCTTCATCTCCAAGGATGCTGTCAAGGACCCTGCCCTCCTTATATCAGTGATCACCCCAGTGATAAGGTATGGTCGACCAATAATTTCATAAAAATATTTTTTTTTTTTTTTTTTTTTTTATTTATTTGAAATTCCTATCGGGATCCCCGTTTATTTGCCCGAGGTGCTTTCGTGTACAGAGACACACATCTCAAACCCAACCGGCCTCTGGCCGTAGCCATCTACCGGCACCCCGTGAAGTTACATCATTTCCTGTCTCTAGCTCCTCCTCCTGCTCCGTCTCTAGCTAGTGAACTAATCCTTATTTCTGGTTCCAACCGGCTCCTTATATCCAACCTCTTTTATGCTATGGAGGATGTCCTAGTTGAGGAGGGACTCCCTCAGCACCGGCGTGTAGCCTACTCCTTTCGAAGAATGCATCACTGAGAGGGAATCATCTTTACGTCCCTTCCACAGGACGGGATGTCACAGCAACTCCCTCTCCTCGTAGAGTTGCCTGATAGAGCAAGAGCCAGCGACGGCCAGACCTTCGTTATTTTATAAAAGCTGAAAGTTTTTCTATGTATGTCCCCAATACAGGTAAGAATAATCCCCAACTATGAAACTTGGGTCGTGGTGGTTTTGGCAGATAACAGATAGTAACGGTGTAGAAATTTGTATCTCAAATTCGTTATAGTATAAAGCTCAGTTTTTATATATTTTATTCCCAATAATGTTAGAAGTCGAGTTGTCCATTGCCAGACACTTATGACGGTTCCATCCCCTTGCCAGACACCCTTAAACTACAAGAAATTGTAATTATACTTTCGTTATAGTATAAAAGCTGAATTTTATATATGTTATTTGAGGAACTATTAAATGATGTTTCCTCAGTAGCCAGACAGTTTAGATGGTTCTTTCATCTTGCCAGACGTATTGTGTGGAGAAGTGTTTTTTTGGATTTATCATCAAAATTCATTATATAGCATTATTAAGGACTAAAAAATAAATTTTCAAAAAATTACTAAGTAAAATTTTCATGTCAATAAATCATTAAATTAAAAATCTGTATCAGCTTCATGAAGTGGAAGCATTATAGATCGTAGTTTTTTCTTTTGTTTATTACAAAAGATACAAACGATCTGATAGTCATTAATATATTAATGTGATAGTATACTATCATCACTTTCGGTCGGAATCTTTACGTCCTGAGTTTCATCACTAACATTCGGTTCAAAGATGTCAGATTTTTTTTGAAAAGTCGTAGATTGTAGTACTATAAAGATAAGTGAAAAGGAGAAGAAGAAGAAAATTCGCAGCTAGTTGTGTTTCATTATTTTTATTCCCATTATGTTGACGTTTCGATCCCGGTTGGGATCATCCTCAGAACTAATGTGCACAAGAGACAGATTAGTATCGGGAACATGAACAGATTAGAATATATGCTTATACTCTAAGATGAAAAAATTTATAACTGTTCATGTTTTTTCCCGATACTAATCTATTTGTCTCTTGTTGTGCACATTAGTTCTGAGGATGATCCCAACCGGGATCGAAACGTCAACATAATGGGAATAAAAATAATGAAACACATCTAGCTGCGAATTTTCTTCTTCTTCTCCTTTTCACTTATCTTTATTGAACTACCAGCTATAAGGCCTACGTATCTATATGATTGTAGTACTATTCATTTAGAATTTAATTGGGTATAGGAGATTTTGCAGCCAAGGAATTAAATAAAAAACTTTATTTAATTGTTAATCGTCGACGTTTCGGTCGTAAACTACGACCTTCCTCAAGACGATTAATTAATCTGAGGAAGGTCGTGATTTGTGACAGAAATGTCGACGATTAACAAATAAATAAAAGTTTTTTATTTAATTCCTTGGCTGCAAATCTTCTATACCCAATTCTAAGTCTATAGCGACTTCTCAACTCTAGTTTTCAGAATTTAAAGTTGATTGTGTTAAAGTTAAAGAACTTAAAGGTTCGACAGTAAAATATTTTTTTTATTAGTCTTGTGACTGCTTTATAGCATTCACAGTGATAACCACTGTCTGTATATTCATCAGGCAAAATAATGTTTTTATATTTTAGGTTATGTTTTTTTCTGATTTTCAAAACAGTTTGACATTTTATTAATGTCTCCTCAGAAAATAATATTATTTTACCATCACTTTTTTTACAAACCAAACATCTCCCATGATAACACTTTACTACTAGATCACATTTAATTCATAAACTGCTCAAATGAATAACGAAAAACATATAACCAAGTATTTATTAATTTAAATAAGCGAAAAATGTAGGTACCGCCGGGATTTGCACCACGGATCTTGTCGATTTACGCTCAACACGCCCTACTGTTGGACCACAGTACGCACTCGCTTATTTAAATTATGATAGATAAGCGAGTGCGTACTGTGGTCCAACAGTAGGGCGTGTTGAGCGTAAATCGACAAGATCCGTGGTGCAAATCCCGGCGGTACCTACATTTTTCGCTTATTTAAATTAATAAATACTTGGTTATATGTTTTTCATAATTACCTCATGGACCAACACATGATATATATAATTCAAATGAATAACGTTTGCTTTACGTGTAATATTTCAAAACACTATATGGAGTAAACAACAGATCCATATGGGGTAAACAAAAGATCGCAATAGACCGAAAGGACTGTTTCACTCGCTCCCTCTTAGATATATATATTCCTCGCGCTCGTACCTAGGGCAGACTTTAATGTGTCTGGCAAGATGAAAGAACCATCTAAACTGTCTGGCTACTGAGGAAACATCATTTAATAGTTCCTCAAATAACATATATAAAATTCAGCTTTTATACTATAACGAAAGTATAATTACAATTTCTTGTAGTTTAGGGGTGTCTGGCAAGGGGATGGAACCGTCATAAGTGTCTGGCAATGGACAACTCGACTTCTAACATTATTGGGAATAAAATATATAAAAACTGAGCTTTATACTATAACGAATTTGAGATACAAATTTCTACACCGTTACTATCTGTTATCTGCCAAAACCACCACGACCCAAGTTTCATAGTTGCGGATTATTCTTACCTGTATTGGGGGTATACATAGAAAAACTTTCAGCTTTTATAAAATAACGAAGGTCTGGCCGTCGCTGGCTCTTGGGCTATGAGGGCTATTGTGGTAAGATCCTATATTCCAATCCAGGGCTTGCTTGAGGATTTGTTTACATTAAATAAATATTTTTATTTAATGAAAAATCCCGCACGCCAAGGATTTGAACAGGCTTCTTTGCAGAAGCTGACACCCTAGCTCACTACACCAGCGAGCCCCCGCATAAAAATATTAAAATAAATAACAAATATAATAAAAGATCGATCTAAAACAATAACGACATTTAATAGATTTTTTTTTAAAGAAAATAATCTGAATTTTGTTAATGCGATGCTAAATATTAAATTTGAACAAAATATAATAATTGATAAAAATAATTATTAGTATCCTGATATTTATTAAATGTTGAGAGAAAGAATAAAAGAAGGCGTAAATTGTTATTCACAATATAAAAGAAGCGATTTTTTTATGATTAAAAATATTTCCCTTTGGTTCTCAAATTGAACTATTATTTTATTTGGCCCAAACCTAATATCTTTCTTTCAGTTAGTCCAGTGCGGCGTCTACTCTCTGGTATGTACCCGTGTTTTGTTTTTATCTCTATTTTGACATGATCTTTCAATTTTTTAATCACTCCTCCAGGCATTTGAAGCGAGATTCTCTACCAACTTAATGAGTTACACAATTTTTATAATTTTATTCAGCCACTGTAGCATAAATAGCTACAGTGTAATGCGAAGCGGATTGTAAACAGCAATACAAAACCCTTTCGGTCCCCTGGCTGTTCCCCAAGCAAAGCCACTGAAAGGTGCCACCCACGCGCGAGGGAGGTTGCAATATGTTACAGTTGTAACTAGGAACCGACCGAATATTCGGTTTCGGTTACGGTTTCGGCCAGTTTCGGCCAAAAATCATGGTTTCGGCCGTAGTTTCGGTTTCGGCCAAAAAGTGGCCGAACCTTTCGGCCGGCCGAAACCAGAATCTGAAAAAATGAAAAAAAAAAAAGGTCAAATAATTTGCACTTGAGGGAGAAAAAAATTTAGTCTCCCTAAAAAAAGGTAAAATGATTTTCACGGCCCTGGTAGGAATACACAATTGGGCCAAGCCTCGGACCAGGCTTGGACCAATCGTGCCGAGCATTGGGCGAGGTTTGGGGCAAGCCTTGTCTAACCATTGGGCGAGGCTTGGTCCAAGCCTTGGAATGATAACAATGTACCCAGCCTTGGGAATCAAAAAAACCAAGGTTGGCCCAAGCCTCGAGAATCAAAAAAAACCAAGGTTGGCCCAAGCCTTGGAAAACAAAAAATGGATGGTCGATCCAAGCCTCGAGGAAAAAAAAGTTGTTCCTCGAGAGATTTGAACTCGAGCTTTTTGGTTTTGTTCTTCATTTGTCAATGCCTTTACGCTCTCGTACACAGTTGTTATATTGATATGACTCTCTTTTAAGCTATTTGATTTGCCTTTTATTTTAGCTAAATAAACTTTATCAAACAATCACCATCCAATTATATTATTAAACCGAGCCTTGGGTAGTGACCATTGGGCCAAGCCTCGGACCAGGCTTGGTCCAATCGTCTTCCCAAGGCTCGGTTTAATAATATAATACCATTGGGCCAAGCCTTGGATCAAGCCTCGGACCAGGCTTGGCCCAATAATTAAACCGAGCCTTGGGAAGACGAATGGACCAAGCCTCGGACCAGGCTTGGCCCAATGGTCACTACCCAAGGCTCGGCA
The DNA here is from genome assembly GCA_023213315.1 of Euborellia annulipes. Lineage (NCBI taxonomy): Eukaryota > Metazoa > Arthropoda > Insecta > Dermaptera > Anisolabididae > Euborellia > Euborellia annulipes. The sequence continues at coordinate 9,491 of JAKCPI010007691.1, forward strand.
AATGACAACTGGCCCAAGGTTCGGCCAATTGTCAGCATTGGCAATTCCTACCAGGGGGGAGGGAAAAAAAAATTCAAAAAAAAAAGGTAAAATGAAAAAAATTTTTATAGGAAATACAAGTTTCGGTTTCGGTTACGGTTTCGGCCGAAACTAAGGTTGAGGCCGAATATTCGGTTTCGGTTTCGGTTTCGGCTGAAAATCTTGTTTCGGTCGGACCCTAGTTGTAACTAACTGTGATGGGAAATTCTATTTTTGTTTGACATTTTAACATAAATTATTTATTATTTTGTTCTTAATAGCGAACTGTTTCACAATCCTTATTATTATAGTAATAACTCAGAAACACATGTTTAATTAAATTATCATCTCTATATAATAAGATTTTAATCTCTATATAATAAACTAATTATAAATAAATAAATAAAATAAGGTTAAGTTTCAAAAGGATTAACGTCGAAATGCGCATAAGCTAAAAAATAAAATCCTTTTGAAACTTATCCTTTTTTTTAACACTCACACTATTTATTTAAGAATGTTTCAACTAGTGCAGTACGGCTGGACGGTAAACCGGTAAAAATTTTTTACCGAAAACGCGGTAACGAACCTCTAATTCGGTAAAAACCGTTTTTTTTTCGAAAGTCGGTAAATACTTATTTTTTCGGACGGTAAAAAATTTTGGTTCCGCGAAAAACAAAAATGTTCCGCGGCGGCAAACTTTGGTTCCGGGGGCGGCAAAAATTGGCGTCTCTAAAAAAAAGGTAAAATATTTTTTCGGACGGGGAAAAATTTTGGTTCCGCGGAAAAAAATGTGCCGCGGCGGCAAATTTCTGTTCCGCGGGCGGAAAAAAAATTGGCGTCTCTAAAAAAGGTAAAATATTTTTTCGGACGGGAAAAAAATTTTGGTTCCGCGAAAAAAAATGTTCCGCGGCGGCAAACTTTGGTTCCGCGGGCGGTAAAAAATTTTTACCGACTTTCGAGAAAAACCGGTTTTTTTTTCATTATCGAGGTCGGTAATGAAAATCCATTACCGTCCAGCCCTATAGTGCAGTGCTTGACTGGCCCACCGGGATTTTCCCGGTATCCCGGTGGGTCCGCAAATATATATTTAAGGTTTTAAATTAGTAATGTATTTTTTTGTAAATTTCTTTCCTTAAATTTAATATTGTGGGCCTACGTCACCGATATTTCCCGGGCCCATATGTGTTTCCAGTCTAGCCCTGAACTAGTGCCAAAAGTCAATTCTTTGGATTATATTAAAAACACATGTTTCTGACTTGTGTTACGTTTGAAATACGTGTGTGATATATAAGTAAGAGAAAATAAAAATATTTATAAAGAAATAAAGTGGCCTTTGCAGCCAAAAAAAAAAAAAGAAAAATTTAAGATATTTGGAAGAATTGTCTTGCACTTTAGCACAGTGATAGAGTACTCGCCTCTGGTAGAGATCATGGATTTTACTTTCCGCATTTATGTCTACCAGTCCCAAGGAACAAAAATTTATTTAAATTCAATTGGCTACCAAAAACGGGTCTAACAATGTAAATAGTCTTAGATTCCAAAAAAAAGACCTTAAACTATTTTTATTTATTTATTTTGATTTAAGTTCAAGATGGCAGCAGGGTCAACAAAGAGACCGGACGACGATTATTGAATAAAAATCAAAAAAAAATTTCATTCTCAAATAGACAGTGGAAATGTAAATAAGAAATGGAAAATGTAAACAGCAGCGGAAATGTAAATAGCTATTCGGATTGACAATTAGTGACAAAATGCAATGGAAGTTGATCGGCTGGACCCTTTTAATTCTCCAAACGTTTTGGTCATGGAGGGGATATTCAGGAACGTCAATTGTAGCAGCCATCAGCCTTTTAACCGGCTCGCTCATCTTTTTCTTCAATTCCAACCGTTTCCTTCGTAATTTTGAAATCTGTAAACGGGAATTTGAACAGCTTTTTGATCTTAGTGGAGAAGATAGCAATGTGACATCATCAACAGGTTCAGGAGTGGATGAGGTCGTTGACGATGCTGTGGCGGCCATGCGACTACAACTCGATTCAGCTAAGAGGGAACGAGATCAATTACACCGACATCTAATTGAGGTATTGTCCAAACAAAAAAAAAAAAAAAAAAAATCATTAATTTAATAAAAAATGTGTAAATAGAAACTGAAAATTGAGAGAAAAGGGGAGAGGCGGCTTTTGCCAATATTTTCAAAACTCTGAACCTTCAAAACAATCTTTTTAAAATTAAATCATTTATTATTAATTACTACAACAAGAAGAGTGAGTGATACTCCGTTTGAGGACTACAAATTTCAAGTCTAGTAGTCTCGAGGTTCGAAATAAAATAAATTTTTTTATGAATGGTTCTTATAAAAAGTTACAAATTTTGGAACATTTAAGGTGTTTTTGGGCATCGGAGGACTTTTGATTCCGTCCCTATTAGTCCAGTCAAAATAGACATTCCAGTTTGCATTAATTCCCAACAAGCTGGATTTTTGTGCAGGTCTTGAATACGTCATTACAAATGATATGTCAAAAGTCCCCATCGATCCCGCTTGTGCGTTGTTTTTTATTCGAGGTCAAAGGTCACAAATTTGCGTTTTTTGCGTATATCTCTGAAACAACGAGAGCTATCGAAAAATGGTTTAGACAAAGTTTGTAGATCGTAAAATTGTCTACAAAAAATATCTCAACACTTTTTCTTCTACGGTGCACTGTTCTCGAATTATGGCTATTTTTAACATAGAAAATACGAATAGACACTCATACGTGGCCAGTATGCATCATCGGGTTAACCATTTGAACACAAAATATTAGAACATAGTTTTATTTGCCCCATGCACACAAGTACGTGAAAAATATACAATTCTGAGTGAGTCATCGTCCGTCCCTAATTATATTGGACGGTTGGCCTTGAGAAACATCTGCCTGCGAGGTGAAATTGTGGTTGTTGATCGTGGGCTAAAGACTTTAATGGATTCAAGTACTGAAAGGGGTGATGGGTTCGATGAATATTTGAAGGACAAAACATCTGTAACGATACATAAGCAGTGTCGTAAAGCATACACCCGGAAGAGCAGCATCTAACAAGTAAGTCAAAGATTCTGGAATATCACTATTGATATCTTCGAACATCTGAGTAGGTGGAGGATAATTATCAGTGTCAAACACTATCGACTGAATATCTTCTCGAACGATTGCTGCAGCTGCTTCAAGTATTCTCAACCTCTCTTCCTTTTCATTTTGCTTTTTCTTCTCATACCAAGCTTTGCTGAGGACGTCATGCTGATTGTCGATAAAGCAAATGAATGTTGAACTTCCCAATTTATCTTTCTATTCTTGTATTGAAAATTGACAATCATCATGATTTTCAATAAATGCAAATATTTCTTCCATCGCTGAAGTAATAGAATCATTTTCAGGACGACCGATTTTACCTCCACTAATGGGTTGAAGTCAAGGGTTGAAACTTGAGACACTCTTCGTCGAAGATGCTGCGCTTTTTTCATTTCAGCCGTTTTATCTGCTTCATTGCCACAGAACAAACAGTATTTCTTGAAACAAAAAGACGATTCATTACTTCGTACTCTAGTACGAGGAGGACTAATCCCAGATGTCGTAGCTATCTCCGCCTCACGCTGACTTTTAGCTGCAGCGATGCTGCTCTTCCGGGTGTATGCTTTACGACACTGCTTATGTATCGTTACAGATGTTTTGTCCTTCAAATATTCATCGAACCCATCACCCCTTTCAGTACTTGAATCCATTAAAGTCTTTAGCCCACGATCAACAACCACAATTTCACCTCGCAGGCAGATGTTTCTCAAGGCCAACCGTCCAATATAATTAGGGACGGACGATGACTCACTCAGAATTGTATATTTTTCACGTACTTGTGTGCATGGGGCAAATAAAACTATGTTCTAATATTTTGTGTTCAAATGGTTAACCCGATGATGCATACTGGCCACGTATGAGTGTCTATTCGTATTTTCTATGTTAAAAATAGCCATAATTCGAGAACAGTGCACCGTAGAAGAAAAAGTGTTGAGATATTTTTTGTAGACAATTTTACGATCTACAAACTTTGTCTAAACCATTTTTCGATAGCTCTCGTTGTTTCAGAGATATACGCAAAAAACGCAAATTTGTGACCTTTGACCTCGAATAAAAAACAACGCACAAGCCGGGATCGATGGGGACTTTTGACATATCATTTGTAATGACGTATTCAAGACCTGCACAAAAATCCAGCTTGTTGGGAATTAATGCAAACTGGAATCATAATTTAGTCTATTTTGACTGGACTA
>JAKCPI010007693.1:0-11138 GCA_023213315.1 Euborellia annulipes
GATAAGAAAACAGAAGGCAGAATGATTTTTGACAAGAAAGCCTTTTATAAATTGTCTCATATGTATATATATACAAATGGAGATAAATTACAATTGCATACTACAAGAAAATAAGCGTGTATGAGTTCGCTCAAATATATATATGGTGGCTGATATTAGGAGAGGGCGGGTTTATCCCTTTATATGCCTCTCGTTTCAAGTTTTGAGATAGATTTTCTCACGTCTACTGGGAGCAGAAATCAGCCAAGAACGAATATATGCCAACTAGAGAAATCTCGATCCACAATTTATGATCTCCATCAGTTGTATTAAACAAGAGAAGAAAAAAAATGACTTTTTTTCTTTTATAGAATTTTAACGAAACTTTTTAGTTTAGTCCAGTAAATTACAATCAAACACATGAACGAGTAGATCTATTCTTGGACCGTTGAAGAGGGTGTTATATTCAAGAAGACAAAACAATTTTTTAAAAAATTATCTTGATTTATTTCAGAGTATTTTGGCTTGGCTGACAATTTTTAAAAATTGTTTTGTCTTCTTGAATATAACACCCTCTTCTACTCGTTCATGTGTTTGTTTATAGAATTAAATTCAAGTATGATACACACGGTTTTTTTTTGTTTTCAATTATTTATTTATTTAACATTAACACTTTATACGCATTTTGACATATATCGACAGGATAATGTTTTAACTAGAGCCAACGTTTACCAGTTTAAAATTAATTTTTTTCTTTTTATTTATTTATTTTTTTTTTATTTTATTTTATTTTTCAGGAACATATCCCGGTGATCGACAGTTAGAATCATCTGATTTTAAGATATCTTGATATATCTATCTCTTGGTGGGTACTACTTGATTCCCCTTAATTTTCATAAAAAAATCAAACTACCCATGCACATTATACTTTCTCTGAGCTATGTATATATGTAATATATATATAGAGAGAAAGTATTGCGATCATGTCAAAAATTCGATGTCGAGATTTTGATGGATATACAGGTTTTGAGATCCCTGAATTCAAAAAATCTGGTGTGACTGGCGCACAGCACACAACTTTCTTACCTTCGGTAATCGAAAGTTGTGTTCTGTGCTGTCACACCAGATTTTTTGTGTCGAGATATATTTAGTTTCCGACAGTACGGTACATTCGATTTTCAAGATGTAAAATTTATAAGTATGGCAAAATGTTTATATTTTGTTACCATGGCAACCATTTCTCCTATCTTTTCTATGGAGTACAAGAGTAAAGTGGCCTTCAGAAGATTTCAATCACAAAATGAGAATATACATTTTAAAGAGCATTTAAAAAATAATTGATTTTTGAATTAAAAAAAAATCGTTGGAGCGAATTTTAAGAAAATCGAAAAAAACTGAAAAGTGCATCAGTAAAGTACTAGTACTCTTTGGTCGATTTTGTTCAAAAGCTTCGTGTCACGTCCCATGGTGGAGGTGCCTAACGTTAAGGCTGAGTCTCCGCCAAAAATAATATGAAAAATTAAATTCATATTTTTCAAATATTTTAATTCTATTTAGTGGATAAGAATGAGTTCTATCTTTTATTTCAAATAAACTTTCCTCTATTTTAACGTTTTAATAAAATATCTAGGGTTTGAAAGTCTATATTTGTTGTTTTCTCTAAAATTAAAATTCTAATTGACGGATTATGCTAGAAGCATGAAATTTTTTTTAAAGATTCTTTGAAAGAATCCCAAGGGCACTCTTTGGTGATATTTTTGAAAAAAGGCTTTTAGTTTTTAAATAAAATAAGTTTCAAATTTTGAAAATGTATGTAAAGGTAAGAGAAAGTAAAAGTGGGTCAATCTTTTAGTTCAATTTTAAAAAAAAACTAAAAGCCTTTTTCAAAATATAACAAAAGAGCGACCTCGGTATTGTTTCAAAGGATCTTTTAAAAAAATTTCATGCTTCTAGCCTAATCAGTTAATTAGAATTTTAATTTTAGAGTAAAAGTAATATTATTTAATGAAATTTTTGTCATCTAGTGCTGCACTCTGCGGGTTTTAAATTTAGACAGGCAGGTAGGTTTTAAAATTTTGGATGAACAAAGCGAGGGTCGGTCCTTTTGTCTTGCGCTTAGAGAAGTACATGATTTACTTCAAGTAAAAGAACATTTACATTTGAAGTCTAAAATATGCTTTTTCAGTAGGTCTACAATAAATTTAAACTGATGAAAACAAGATTTTTATTTACAATCAAAGGCGTATAATATTAATATCGTTAGCACCACCGTTACTTATAACATGAATAGGCTCTAATTATTTTTAACAAATTACTAAATTTTTAGGGAATAAGTTTTAATTTTCACTTTATATTAATAATAATAAAATTTGAAACAACACTGTTATAAAATTAAAATTTTTTCTTATCCTCACAGGAATATATAGGGCCTTTTATAGACAAGTTTTCGGGGGACGGTAATTATTTCTTTGCCTGGTCTGATTGGTTGCACATCACACATCTTTTTCTTACTTTCGGTAATTTAAAGCTGCATTCTCTATTTGACAACATTTTTTTGTGTCGAAATACTGTAGATTTGAATACACTCCCGGCAGACCATTTGGAGAGATCCTTTTTTTGGAATCAAGGACCCTCAAAGTGTATTTCTATCATTATCCTCGTCATCGAATTTTTGACACGATCGCAATATTACATTCCAGACAACTTGGAATATTGCGGGGGGAGAAATTAATTGCTCCTTTACTCCCTACCATTGTGCCCGCCCTTGATTATACTAGAAAGGTATTTATAAAATACATAAATATATTTAATCACTGATGTTTGTTTGCCTGTCCTCCTGGATTTCTCCAAAACCAATGCACATGGTTAGGAAACTCAAAATTAGATAAGGTCATATTATATTTTTTTTTAATTAAATAAAAAATTAATATTTTTTTCCAGGGGTATATAAAATTTTTTTTTCGGGAGGGAGGGGGCGAACTCATTTTTATTATATCCCCACCCCCATAATTATACAAAAATATTTTAAAATATCGGATAGAAATGAGCCCCGAAGTCGGGCCCCAATTTCCATTAATTTTTTTTTTTTTTTTTTTTAATCCAAATTTTTCTGTTTTCTTCTGAGCCTCGAGGGGCCCGGCCCTCTCTTAGACAAAACTTTTTATTAAAAATATGCTTAAATAAATAATTAATATGCTGGCTGTGAGTCAGGGGCGTATATAAGGGGCGAGGGGGCCTGGGCCCGCCCCCGAAATTTCCAAACACATATACATATATAGGGATATACAGACATCAGCGCAACAAATTTTTCCGCAGGATGGAAAACTTTGATTCCGCAAAAAGAAAAAATGTTCCGCAAAAAATTTCGTGTGAAAAAAAAATTTAGTTTCTTAAAAAAAAAATTTTCCGCAAAAAAATTTTTTGAGTTCGGCCGAAAAAATTCCATATACGCCCCTGCTGTGAGTATTAAATATTGACCCGTGGGATGGAGTCAATTTGAAATAAAAACAAATTTATTCTGTCGACGTTTCGAGCGCCCGTCGTGCTCTTCTTCGGGACAGTCCTAAGTGTCAAATGTTACAGATGGTAGTGACGCGATAGTCGATTGACATTATTAAACAATTTTCAACAAGCATTAACAATGTATTTGTTGAAAGAAACAATAATGATTTAATATATAATACACGGCATGTGTTTGACAGTAAGGCTACTTGTACAATGAAGAAGAGCGCGACGGGCGCTCGAAACGTCGACAGAATAAATTTGTTTTTATTTTCCTTGACTGACTCCATCCCACGTATCAATATTTAATATGCTGAATGTATTGTAAATCATATAACTTTCAAGATTTCAATATTAATGGTAGAACAGTAGGCCTATATTGTAAATCATGAAGTAAAAATTTTAAACAAGGGAAATATTTATGTTGTCTTCGAACTAATTTCAACTTCTTAGCTAATTTCCTTCATGCATTTTTTGAGCAGACACACATCATTTTAGACACATATATAGAGGTAAGAGAAAAAAATCAATAATTTGCACTTAGAAATATGTCATTTATTCTTCCTTTTTTTTTTTTGAAAAGGGGTTTTCTAGGAAAAATTCGTGGCTTACAAATTAGAGAATATTTTCATGTTTTAAACCCATTCTGGGTTCTTTTTTTATAGAAAAATGTGTTTCAAAAATGAATAGAATCTATTTTTGATAACCGATTAGTTTTTGCCAATATCGAATTAATTTAAAAAAATCAAAATTTATTAAATAAATTTGAATTTTATTCATAATTAAATAGTGATTGACATTTGTATGTTTCACGAAGGAAAAGGGTCAATTACCTTTTTTAAAGAAACTATTTTTCTTTTCAAAGCAGGTAAAGGAAGAAAGCAAGCAAAGGCTATAGAAAAACTCTTTTTTTTCTTCAAATTATTTTGAAGAGCAAAATTAAATACGGTATACATTTTATTAGTATAAAAAAATAATTGATTTATGAATTTTAATATTATTTTGTGCTATGAATAAATTAAATTTTTTATTAATAAATTTTATTGATATTATCTTTAATGAAAAAATTATCAATTCATATTCTATTATATATTAAAAAAAATAAGAAAGAAATAGGTGCAAATCATCCCCTTGTTTCAGGTAGAAAATAGGAAGAAACGTTTATGATGACTTTTGAGTAGAATGTATTGTAAATCAGATAACTTTCAGACAATAAGTACTGCCCGAGTTATCCCATTGAAAGCGGTTAAAAAAAAAAAAAAAAAAAACTATCTGAACGTTTGGTTTTTACTTTCTCTCAAAAAAAAATTGTCGAGATTTTGATAGATAGGTACCTTTTGAGGTCTCCTGAATCAAAAAAGTGGTTTTGCGACATGGTCTGTCTGTGTGTGTGTGTGTGTGTCTGGGTTCAATTTAAAGCATGAAAGAATTGAGCTAGGAGGTTGAAATTTTATATTTAAGTTAGACAACCCCCTAGGGCGTGAAAATAAGCTTTCGATCAAAATCGGCCCAAAAGTACTAGTATTTTACTGATGTACTTTTTCAGTTTTTTCGATTTTCACAAAATTCGCTCCAACAATTTTGATTAAAATTCAAAATCAATTATTTATTAGATGCTCTTTAAAATGTATATTTTCATTTCCAGTTCATTCCAGATTTTTAAATGCCAATTCATGTGAATTCAACTGTCGAAAACTAAATAGGCCTATTTAGCGACATTAGAAATCTGGGCATTTGCCCCCCCTCCCAAGGGCTCTGATTTTGATAAAGTTTTATATTATTTTAAATAAAATACTTCAAAAAACATCTACGAGTATACAAATGTACAAAATTAAACAATTAATTAAATTAAATATCTTTTGGCCAAATTTAAGTAGCTACCTATTTGTAAGAAAAAAAAATTTGCCCTCCCCCTCCAAGAAAAAGTTGAAATGTCGCCACTGTCAGCACTGAACACAACTTTCAATTACCGAAGGTAAGAGAAAGTTATGGTCAGTGCTTGTCTCATCATTTATTGTGATCGGTAACTGTTCTTTGTTTAAAATTTTTGGGATATTGGCAGCGGCATAATTAGCCTTTGAGGGCGGAGGGGAGGAAGCCCAGCTGGGGCGCCGTTTTCGTTAGACCTTTTTTTTTAGTATTCGAATCTCGTTCGAGCTTTTTTTTGTAATTTTTCTCCGGATTTATGATATAAAATGAATTTATTATGAAATTTCAAAAAAAGCCGGAGATTTTTGAAAAAGGGGATGCGCGAGGGGGCGCCAAAAGCTTGATGCGCCTGGAGTGGGGGGCAAGCGCCCCCCTCGCCCCCACCTGGATACGCTACTGGATATTGGTACATTAGTTTACAATAAAATCAGTTCAAAAATTAGTTGCCTGTTTTGACATAAAGCAAACAAATGTGACAAACTATGATTAAATTATATTCGGAAAACAATTATTTCAAATTGGCTTGTCATATATTTCATTAGACTCCCTATACTGCTCCATTAGTCGGGGTGGGGGGGAGAAATAATCCTAACCCCCATCAAAAATTTCTGGCTACGCCTATGGTGGCTGATATTAGGAGAGGGCGGGTTTATCCCTTTATATGCCTCTCGTTTCAAGTTTTGAGATAGATTTTCTCACGTCTACTAGGAGCAGAAATCAGCCAACAACGAATATATGCCAACTAGAGAAATCTCGATCCACAATTTATGTTCTCCATCAGTTGTATTAAACAAGAGAAGAAAAAAATGACTTTTTTTTCTTTTATAGAATTAAATTCAAGTATGGTTCACACGGTTTTTTTTGTTTGAATTATTTATTTATTTAACATTAACACTTTATACGTATTTTGACCCATATGGACAGCATAATGTTTCAACTAAAGCTAACGGTTACCAGTTTAAAATTAATTTTTTTTTTCTTTTTATTTATTTATTTTTTATTTTATTTTATTTTTCAGGAATATATTCCGGTGATCGACAGTTAGAATCATCTGATTTTAAGATATCTTGATATATCTATCTCTTGGTGGGTACTACTTGATTCCCGTTAATTTTCATAAAAAATCAAACTTCCCATGCACTTTTTTACTTTCTCTTACCCTATATATGTTAATATATAGAGAGAGAAAGTATTGGATTGATGTCAAAAATTCGATGTCGAGATTTTGATGGATCTTCACGTTTTGAGGTCCCCTGAATCCAAAAAAGTGGTTTTCGCGACATGGTCTGTCTGTCTGTGTGTCTCTCTCTGTTTGTGAACAAAATATCTCAAGAATGAAAAGAGGTATGAGGTTGAAATTTTATATTTAAGTTAGGTACCCTCCTGGCACGTGACACGAAGCTTTTGAACAAAATCGGCCTTGGTTACTACTACTTTACTAATGTATTTTTAAGTTTTTTTCGATTTTCTCAAAATTCGCTCCAACAATTTTGATTAAAGTTCGTAAATCAATTATTTTTTAGATGCTCTTTAAAATGTATATTCTCATTTTGCTCTTCAAATTGATTGAAGCACGCTTTACCTTGTGACATACCTGTAAGTAAAATCATAATAATCTATTTATATAATTTGCTAATGTCCGTCTGTCTGCCACCCTCTATTTGGGCAACCTACCAATTACTAAACTTACAGATTTAATGAAAATATTCGTCTTTTTAACCCTACAATGTCAGTCCCCTGGGATGTGCCAGCTCAAAAAATGAACATTTAAATGCAAATTTATTTTAAACTATTAGATTTATATCATTATTATCCTTATCAATATAATCTAAGATACTTTATTAAGGGCTGTTAAGTCATAAATTTTGATTTTAAATAAATTTCCATTCTTCTTCTTTCTCGCCTTATTCCCCGCGATGCGGGGTCGGCAGATCTCACTATTTCCCTCCAACCCTATCATGCGTTTTTGAAGAAATAGGACAGGCCGGCCCGTCGTACGGTCTGATGCCTGTTAAAAAGAGAAGGAAGAGATAGACATACAAAGAACTGAAGGACTGTCTGTCAACCACGTACCCACAAAATGAGGGCCCCGAGCAAGATTTTAAATAAATTTACATTATTTTTTTTATAAGTAAAGTCGCGTACCTCGATCCGAGCGTCGTCTTTGTTTCTTTGTTTTTCACTAACCTTATTTCAATAAGAATTGAAAATCATTATTTATAATTCTAAACAAGAAAATATTCATAAGCCAATAGGAAAGTGAGGGGAGAATTTCACTTTTTTTCTCGGGTTTGATAATAAAATTAAAAAAATAATAGAAATTATTAATAAACTTTTTTTTTTTTAGTAAATGCATATGCTCAAAGATCGTGTGACGCAAATGCATCAGGGCTACGGATTTGTTGAATTCATGGGCGAAGAGGATGCCGATTATGCTATTAAAATTATGAATATGATTAAATTATATGGCAAACCTATACGAGTTAATAAAAGTAATAAGAATTTTCTTTATTTTATTTTATTTTTTTTTTTTAATTCATTTTATTTTATTTTTCCTTTTTTTTTCGAGCTCAAGCAATATCAAGAATTTCTGATGTCGGAGCGAATATATTTATAGGGAATTTAGATCCCGAAGTCGACGAGAAATTGTTATATGACACTTTTTTCAGCGTTTGGTGTCATTTTACAAAACACCAAAGGTAATAACACTCTGTTAAAAAAAAAAAAAATAGGCTAATATAAAGAATATGATAATGTCTCGTTTTCTATGATAAATGACTTTTTCGATTCCTTTCTTTATCCATTCTATTTATTAGCCTAAATAAGAGCGCGGAAAGCCAATTTGGACCAAATATCTCTAAAAATAAGAAAATTTAGAAGAAATATCAAGATGAATTTAACCTATAAAAAGTAAAAAAGAAATTTTAAATTAATTTTTCGAGTTTTTTTTTTTCCATATTTATCAGCTATGTAACCAGCAATTGAGCTATTTTGGTTGGGATTACTAGAATATTAAATAAAATATAGTAGAAAAATTCTTAATAAAGTATTTTTTCATAATTACAAGACAATTTCAGCATTAAAGGGATCCGGAGGCGGCTCGAGACTTTCGGTTTATATTCTTTGTTCACTTGTCTTTTTATTTTTATTTTATTTTTTTTTATTTTTATTTTATTTCCAAGAAAAAAATGGGCTATCCAACAGGAGTAAACTCCCAATTAGTGGATAGCACTACAAATATATATTTTAATTAATAATAAGAGTAGTTAACAAATATACCAAATTGAGTCTCATTGCTCATACAAAAATAAAAAGAAAAAAATATACATAAAGTTTAAATAACAAAAAATAAAAAATAAAAATAGTTCAAAATAATAATATTGAAGCCATAATTAATTTATATAATTATATAAATATACCGATACATTATTGAGATGTTTAAAACCTCAAGAGAAAAGAACTCTCTTCAATCCCCTCTTACAAACATCCAATGAGCAACAGAAAATGTCCGGAAGACCTTGAAGAGATAACTCATTATATACTATACATATACGATTTAGAGGGAAAAATACGATGCATTCGTTTTACACTGCCATAAGGTAAAAAGCTCATTATTTCTTGTTGTTCTGCCAGGCACCCGAAAACCCAACCGTTCTAGCGTTGCCGGAGCATCTATATGATTATTTAATATTTTATATAAATAGACAATATCAAAATAAGTTCTCCGTTTTTCAAGAGAAGGAAGAGTCAAAGGAAAATTTGGAAATTTATTATTTATAAAATATAAAAACCTTCTCTGAATTGTCTCGATTCTATTTATATAAACTTGATAATGAGGTGACCAACATACAGATGCAAATTCCAGGCGAGAACGAACAAGAGAACAATATAAGTTAATAAAAGTAGATACGGAGGAAAAACGATGACTGATTCTTAAAACAAAACCCAGCATTTTAAATGCTTTTTTTACAATTATGTCTATATGGACATCAAAGATGAGCTTTGTATCCAACATCACTCCAAGATCCTTAACAGTATTTACTCTAGCGAGTTCGTGATTATTAATACTATATTTAAAAACGATAATATTTCTATTTCTTGTGAATGTAATTTGAGTACATTTATTGATATTCAAAAATAGACCATTATCGTTTGCATAATTACTAAATCTATTTATATCATTTTGAAGTAGATAACAATCATTTTTATTTTTTATAGTTGAATAGATCTTTAAATCATCAGCATACATTAAGATTTTTGCTGCATGCTGCATTTTAACTAACATGAAGTGAGCTTCAATATTCTAGAGTAAATAAACAAACATTTTTTAAGAATTTTTCTATTATTATTTATTTAATATTTAAGTAATCACAACCAAGGTCTTTAAAATACAAAATACAAAATAGCCCAAATGTCTGGTTATTTAGCTGATAAATATAATGGATCAAGAAAAATTCGAAAAAGTAAGTTAAAATACTTTTATATAGGTTAAAGTCATCTTCATATTCTATATTGATGAAAAACAGTATAATCTCTGGATTGTATATGTTTATTATAAAAATTTTACAACGAGAATAACAAACAATAAATAGGTTGCTAAGAGTATCTTTAATATATAACAATAAATGCAACATATATTTTCCTTATTTTAAGAGATATTTGGTCCAAATCGGCTTTCCGCGCACTTACTTACACCAAAAAAATTTTAATTTTAGTATGTTTTAATATAGTAAATTTACAAATTTTCCTTTGTAAATGATAACTACTTACATTTGTATACTAATACAAATCTATGCATTCAAAAAATTTTTACAACCAAAAAACATTTTAAAATTACAATTCTCTTGGAAAATTAGAGTAAATATTGTAATTTTACCATACGATTTCTAATTTTACAATACAACGGCATTGTAATTTTAGAACACGGTTTGTAATTTTAGAAAAGGTTTGTAATTTTACAAAAGGTTTCTAATTTTACAATACAAGGGTATTGTAATTTTCCTTTAACGTTGTCTTCGACGGCCAACATGGCCGACTTTGTTTCGACTGCTTTTTAGCTTTTAATAAAGACATTTTTGCACTATTATGATTATTTAAGTTATAATAATACAAAAATAATAATATTATGATAACTTTAAGTTTATTTTTTATTTTATTATTTAGTAAAAATAGTTGACAATGAGGTCATACTTGAATGCCAAATAGCAGAGATAGATCATTAGTTAAACAGGTGATTCGATGGTCAAATGGACTAGGCAGCAAGGCTTTCACCAAAAGGTCAGTGTTCAAATCCTGGAGGAATTTTTCATTAAATAAAAATATTTATTTCACTCCATTCGGCATTCAGGTAGAGACGTCCCCTAAAAGGTCAATAACCTATGGGTCCAGTCGCAATTTTTTTTTCTTTTTCTAAATATTAGTAAAATTACAAACATTTGGATTGTAAAATTGCTAAATATTTGTAAAATTACCAGACATTTGGATTGTAAAATTGCTAAATATTATAAAATTACCAAATTTGACTCGAAATTGCTAAATATTGGTAAAATTACCAGACATTTGGACTCGAAAATTGCTAAATATTAGTAAAATTACCACACATTTGTAAACGATTTTTGCAAAGAGTTTTGTAAAATATAATTCAACTGTATAGTAAATTTAGTATCTATTGGTCTTGGAAATTTGCTTACAACAAAAAAATTGTAAAATCATCGAAATTTTTTTTACAG
>JAKCPI010007695.1:0-16397 GCA_023213315.1 Euborellia annulipes
AACCCCTCTTGTAAGGGTTAAACTTCTCCTCCTTAATTGCACATATTATTATTCAATTTTATTATTTTTTTTTTTTTTTTTTTTTTATTAGAATTAATTAAATATTTTAATATTTTCTTCTTAACAAAACTTTTAAATAATAAATTTTATAGATTATTTCATTTTACAAAAAAAAATTAGAAAATAATTATTCTATTAATAAAAAGAAACGAATCTTTTAATAAAAAATAAATTAATACGAATTAGGAGTGGAGAAATGGACAATTTCTCTGTAACCTTGATTTACGAGGTCTTCCTTCACCTCCTCGACGGTAAAACCGTTGGGAAGGCCGCGCAAGGTTGCCCTGACTCTTTTTTCCTTCTTTCGGGGGTGAGTAAAGAAAGGGCAGTCCTCGGACACTTTGAGGAGTCGGATGACTGCCTCGTGGTCCTTTGCCGAGAAGGTCAGGACCGTGAGCTTTGCTCACTGGCCCTGAACTCCGGGGCGAAGTCAAGGTTCTTTACTTGAGCCTTGATTTTTTCGGGAATGGCCCGAAAGTTTTTGTTGTCGGAGAACAACTGGATTGGGGGTTGTCTCCGGCGGGGGGGGGGCGGGAAGGGGGGGGATGGGCGGAAGTTTCAAAGGATGAGGATTGTGTGGAAGGTGCCACCTTTTTAGGTGGCTCTGTTTCATCAGAGGAGTTTGATATTTTCCTCTTGGTGTTTGCTTGAGGCTGCCTGGGGGCGATTTGAGACTGCAAGACAGCGCAGCGGTTGCTGCTGGCTTGGTCGTTGACCTCGGCGTCGGGCCCCGACTGACTTGCTTCTTTATGCTGGGGAGCTGGTTTGGCGAGACATCCTTGTGTGGTGGGGGCCGGTTTGGGCTTTCCATTCTCGAAGCCTATCGATCGTAGAAAGGCCTCCATTTTAGCCAGTTTGCTCTCCAAGTAGGAGTTCCGCCTCTTCAGCTCGGCGTTTTCGGCCTCTACAGAGGCCTTTTTTCCGGTCCGGTTACGTTGGACCGATTGCCAGGGCTGAGCCTGGGACGTATTCACTTGAGACATTCTTCACGAAGGTTCGGAGTGAACTGTTGTGAGAATTCGGCTGATTGATTGATTGAAAGAATTTATTTTGACTATTTACAATAAAATAAACAAAAATTGGGGGCTTACAATGATCAGGGGAGGGATACTAATTCTAAAACTTAAAACTAACATCACAGATAAAACATCCCTAAAATCCTAATACAATGTATGTTTTTGTGGTTTCAGTGTTGCCACTTTGACCACTAATGTGCGAGGAGGGCTCTGTCTTGTGGGACGCTGTAAGAGAAAGAGAGAGAAGGGGGAAAATTATTTGTTAAAAAACCCCTTTGCGGCGTTGTTGAATGGAATTTGGGAAGGGAATGGTGGGGGGGGGGGGAGATTAATGAGAGATCACACCGTAGGGATCGGTGATCCTTCCGGTGTGACGTTTGCCGTATGGCTTTGCACCGGCGTCTTC
The DNA here is from genome assembly GCA_023213315.1 of Euborellia annulipes. Taxonomy (NCBI): domain Eukaryota; kingdom Metazoa; phylum Arthropoda; class Insecta; order Dermaptera; family Anisolabididae; genus Euborellia; species Euborellia annulipes. The sequence continues at coordinate 1,483 of JAKCPI010007695.1, forward strand.
GGCGATCCTCTTGATGACGTCTTCTTGGTGGCTCTTCATTCTTGCGGTGAAGCGGACGTTGAGGTTCTCGATGACTTCAGCGAGGCTGTCGATTCCCAGGCCGACTAGGACTTCTTCGTTGGTGACGTAAGCTTCCCTCGGCGGCGCGGCTATTACTCTCAGGGCTTTCCGGTCTGCAGCGAGGATTTTCTCGATATTGCTCGTCGCCGCGGTGTGCCATGCAATCGAGCCATATGTGAGGATGGGCCGAGTGATGGCGCGGTGCAGAAGGAGTTTTGAGTCAATATCGAGAGGACTTTTTTGCCTAAGGAGGGGATGCAGCAGTCTCGTGGAGGCCCTTCCGAGGGCCGCTCTCTTCAGGCAGTGAGTTCTCCAATTGAGGTTTTGGTCCAGCCATACGCCTAGGTAGCGGGCATGGGCAGACCAATGGACCTCGTTGCCGTTGATGTTCAGGTGGCGCTGTTTGTTTTTCCGTTTGGAACGGAACCACATGGCCTCTGTTTTCTCAGCGTTGAGATGGAGGCGCCATCGCTTGAAATACTCGCCCGTCGAGTGCAGGTGCTCGTTGAGGATCTTCACGGTTCTTCTGGGGTCGGCTTTTGAGGCGACGAAGGCTGTGTCGTCGGCGTACTGGGCCAGGAATACGCCTTCCTTGGTGGGGATGTCCGCGACGAAGCAGTTGAAGAGGTGAGGCGCGATTTTTGAGCCCTGTGGAACTCCAGCGCGGATGGGCCTAGGGGTGGATCTTGAAGAGCCTATGCGCACTTGGAAGTTCCTGTCCTCTAGGTAGTCGGCGATCACTTTAAGCAGGCGGCGGTTGAATCCGAGGTCTGCTAGCTTGTAGCAGAGTCCGGAGTGCCAGACCTGGTCAAAGGCTTTGGCCAGGTCGAGCATTACAAGCACCGGTCTGTAGCCGGCGTTCACCCGTGACTCGATGTGGTCGACGACGCGCGCGAGTTGCTGGGTTGCCGAGATGCCTTTTCTGAATCCGAATTGGTGCTCAGGCAGGACGTTTAGTCTGTTGATTTCGTGGCTGAGCCATTCGAGGATGAATGTTTCAGCCAGTTTTGCAATGGACGACAAGAGACTGATCGGCCGGTACGACGATGGTGACCTCGGGTTCTTCCCTGGCTTGGGGATGGCGATGATGTCCGCCGTCTTCCAGCTGGATGGGAAGTGTCCTACATGCAGGATTGCTTGTATAAGCTTAGCAATAAATAGGACAGCTTTGCCGGGCAGGTTTTGCATCGTTGTTGGGGTGATGCCGTCCTTGCCCGGTGCCTTTTTCTTCTTCATCCTCTTGATGGCGGCGTTGACCTTGGACGGTCTGACGATCGGGACAGCCATGTCCGGACCCTCGGCGTTTAGAATTTCACGCAGGCCATTTTTCGTTTCTTCTTCGCTGATGACAAACTCTGAGTTGTTTGTCATTTGTTCCTCGAAGTGGTCGGCAAAGGCTTCTGTCTTTTCTTCCTCGTCGAGGGTCAGTCCGGCGGATGTCAAGAGTGGGCCACTGTGGAGTGGGCGGCCCCGTAGTCTCTTTGCTTGCTGCCATACTGAGCCGTCTTCCAGATTCAGAGCTGCGATTCGTTGGTGCCAGTCATCAGCTTGCCAGGTCGCGATTTGTGTGCGAACCTCGCGGGTGAGATGGTTCCAGCGCTGCCTGTCGACGGGATCCCGGTACCTCTGCCAGCGTTTCCGCGCTCGGTTCCTCTCCTGGGCCAGGTCCTGGATGTGGGAAGGAAGGCGACGTGCATGCGTCTTCCTAGCTGCGTGCGGGATGCTCCTCGAAGTCGCCGTGGTGATGACCTTCTCTAGGTGAGCGGCCGCCTCGTCGATTTGGTCCTCGGTGTCCAGTGCTGGTGCCCATCGCAGGTCTCGGCAGATGATTTCGCGGAATTTCTTCCAGTCAGCTTGCTCGAAGACCGGCCTCGGCGTGGCTTCCCTGTTGACAAAAGAAATCCCGAAGGAGGTTAGTATGGGGAGATGGTCGGAGCCAAGTTCATCGAGAGCCCTCGGTTGGAAGGGGATGCCGTGCAGCCCCTTGACAACCGCGAGGTCAATGACACTTTGCTTGCAGTTTCTTCGCCTAGGAACGAACGTCGGTGTGCCGGGATGTCCCAGTCGTAACCCTTTGTAGAGGCAGAGATCAAGGAGAGCTCTGCCGCTGCTGTTGACCGACGAGCAGCCCCAGGCCGTGTGGCGGGCGTTTAGATCACCCAGCACGATTACACTCCCACCCAGGTTAAGGATATTCTTGAGGCCGTCGGTGTCTATGCTCGTGCGTCTCGGAGGGCTGTAAACACTCGCCACAACGAGGCGGGTGCCATCCGTGAGGCGGATCTCGGCTGCTACCGCTTCGTCGCGCGTGGACGCCTGGAGCGGCAGGGGACGTGCACGCATGGTGTTGCGTATCGCGAGGAGGGCGCCGCCGCCTCTGCCCCCCTCTCGGTCGCATCTTAGAATGTTCCAGCCGCTGATACAGAAGCGGTCGGATGTTTTGAGATGAGACTCGCCTATCGCGATTACATCAACGTCGTTGATATCCGCGATCCTGGCGAGTTCGACTGCCTTGTTGCGAACGCCGTTTGCGTTCCATTGAAGACAGGTGAGCTTGCTCTTCATTTTTTAAGAAATTGAAGGGCGAAACTCATGAGGGCTCCCAGCTTCTGGACCTCGCTCACGGGGCTTTGCAGGACGTCAACGAGCTTCGTAATTTCGTCCAAGCCGGTTGACGGGTTGGACCTCGAAGACACGGTGGGCTGCGCTGTGGCCTGGGCGTAAGAAAAGCCCTTTTCGACTTTCCTGCTTGGCGGGTTTCGGGGGCTCTTCTTCTTCTTCTCCGCTGCCTGAGCTGCCTTCACTGCTGAGGGGCAGGTCGGGTCACCAGCTTGGTGGGGCCCCTGGCAGTTGGCGCAGCGGACCTCGGAGGCGATGCAGTCGCTTGTTGCGTGTTCGCCGGAGCAGTTCCCGCAGCTGGCTTTCCTAAAACAGAAGGAGTGGGTGTGATTATACCCCTGGCATTTGTGGCATCTGAATATACCTGTCCTTTTATTGGATCGGTGCCATCTGATACGGATGCCACCGATATTCTTTATTTTGTTGGCTTCTGCCAACGCGATCCCCGGCGCCAAAAGGACACCGAAGACGGCAATCGGGGCTTTTGTCTCAGGGTCGGTGAATTGTCTCACCGAGTCCACTTTAAGACCCAGGGCCACCAGGTCTTCCTTAACTTCCTCCGGCGAGTATCCTCTTGGGAGACCTCGGAGGGTCAGTCGGTTCCTTTTTTCATCCTTCCTCGGATGAGTGTGGAACTCCTGCTCCGCTCCAGCGAGCAGTTGCTTGGCCCTCTCGTGGTCTTCCGGGGCGAAGGTCAGTACTGAGAGTTTCCCCTCTACCGACCTGAATTCCAGGGCGTGCTTGAAGCCTTTGTCGGCCCGGAGTGCCTTCACTAGGCGCCGCTGGAAGTTTCCCTCGACAGACACCTGGATTGGTGGCTGTCTCCGGCGGGGGTGGGGGGTAGAGCGGGCGGGGGCAGGGGGAGGGCGTGGGTGACTCAGCCGTCTTCGGCTTCGCCTTCGGCGGCTGCGCCTCTTCCGCGGTGGAGCTTTTCCTCTTCGAGGCCTGTTGTCCGGGCGCGGAGGTTGCAGGCTCCTCCCGGAGGGCCCCGAAACTGTTTGCGGTCTCGACCTCCATCTTCCTCGTTGCCGGGGCTGCTGTCTGTTGTCCGGAGGGCTTCTTGGGCGCAATGGGCTTGAAGTCCACGCCCAGCTGCCGGAGTGCCGCCTGCATTTGGGCAATCTGCTGCTTCAGCAGCTCATTCTCCTTCGACAGTTCCTCTAATTTCTTAGAGGACTGTTTGGCGGTCCTGGAGCGGACCGGGTGCCAGGTCGTAGCCTGGCTTGTAGATTGTGAAAGGAGTTGCTCATCGAATGAGGGACTGTTCACAAGTGATGAATTCGGCTTGCGCGGCGGCTATATTTATAGCTGCGAGGCCCGGAGTGGACAGTCTGCGCACAGAGCAGCGCCTCTGGCGGTCGCTGGCTCAGTGACTCGCAACGGAATTCTACACAATTTTGAGTGTGTGAAAGCAACTTTAAGCGTTAATAACAGCGTAGCCGTTTGCGGGATTAGGATGAAACAAAGTGCATCAGAAAGAGCAGAAAATGTACTTACAGGGGCCGCTTGGTCCAGGAGATTGCACAAAGAGATCCTTTTCTAATTTAATGAGAACAGGTGAAAATCACATCACTTGAGGCGCTTGCAAACTTCACTCGCTTGTAGCAAAATAATGCGTCGATAGATTTTCTTGATTGATGGCTCATTACAAGCGGCCAAGCAACGGCAAGAATTGAGAGTTGGTCCAGTTCAGATTAAGTTAGTCTGAGAGGCTGTTTAGGGCGTTAGCGTGGACCAGACTTTTGGCACGTGATTTCGTATAATGTCAGTGGCGGTGGTTAAATTTCAGGTTTCCGTCGTTTGCGGGAGGTACCACAGAGTGTACATGCAGGATGCCAAGCGGGGGTGGTGACAGAGATGCGAGTTATTGATGGAAAAGTGAGTTCCCATTGAACGTGTGAGAGAGAGAGAGAGAGGAGATATTGCGTTTTGGCGGGCTTCGTACCTTTTATATTATGTCGGGCATATCTCGGTTGTTGTAATGGTTACAGAGCTGCGGCAGGTGTCAAATTGTAGCTGGTGAAATGCAGAACAAGATTCTCTTGGCCGGTAGGGGGTACTTCATCTTACAAATGGTCCAGGAGTCGTTTAAAAGAGAGCGTTGTTGAAAGGTGTACTTTCTCTCGTTAATAGCGGCTATACTCTTGGGCATAGAGAGAGCTGTTTAGTCTTGACTTGTAGAGAGAAGTGTGAAGAACAATATAGGAATTTGTTCCAGTTGAAAATTCCTACCTGGAAAGGTCCAGCAAGCAATCTTTCCGATCCTATTTAAGCCGATGAGAGAGAAAGAGAGAGAGATCGTTCCTTCACGTGCTGGCTGTCTCGTCTTTTATCTCTTCCATATTGAGCTTAAATTTTGTAGTTGAGTTCTGAAAGCGGGATTGAATTAAAAGGCACAATTGGCAGATTAAAATGACACGTTGTTCATATTTTTATCTCTTCGGAGAAATTAGAGAGAAGTGAATAATGTATTCCACCATTGAGTCTGTATAGACGAATCGACCAACAACCGGGCTCGCTGTCTCGTATTTTATATCTTGAATATTGGGCTTAATTTTTGGAGTAGAGTTTTGAAAGCGATATCGAATTAAAGGGCACAATTGGCAGATAAAAATGACACTTTGTTCAGATTTTTAGCTCTTCGGCGAAATTAGCAAGAAGCAAATAAAGTATTCCCCTATTGATGCGTTACAAATGAATCGGCCGATCACAGCGCCGTCAAGCGGAAGAGAGAGAGGTCATTCGTTTACATGCTAGCTGTCTCGAACTTTATATCTTTAATATTGGGGTTAATTTTTGGAGTAGAGTTTTGGAAGCGATATTGAATTAAAGGGCACAATTGGCAGATAAAAATGACACCTCGTTTAGATTTTTATCACTTCGGAGTAATTAGAGAGAAGCGGAAAATGTATCCTACCATTCAGTCTGTATAGACGAATCGACTAACAACCGGGCTCGCTGTCTCGTATTTTATATCTTGAATATCGGGCTTAATTTTTGGAGTAGAGTTTTGAAAGCGGTATTGAATTAAAACGCACAATGGGCAGAGGAGAACGACACTTCGTTCATATTTTTATCTCTTCGGAGAAATTAGAGAGAAGTGAATAATGTATCCCCCATTGACGATGTACAATACTAGAGAGAAGGGGGGGGTTACGTCATGACAGGCGGCTAAACAGAGCACAGAGGGCGGGCTAACCTATTGTGAAGCTATAAATATGTTGAGAGGGCCCGGAATGCGAGTCAGTCTGACTCAAACAGCGGTCGCAGGCGTTTGCATAAAAAAATATATGAGTAATTATAAGTTACCTTGGCATTCCCATGATTTGAAATATATGAGTTTCAGATGAAGATAAATAATTACAGAGAGAGAGAATGACTTAATTAGATATGAATAAAATTAAATAAGTAATTAAGATACAATTATAAAAAAAATAACCAAACGCAAAGGGATTAAACCCTTCCAAGGGATTAAACCCTTACAACCTATTCTCATTTTGTTCGAAGCACACTTTACTCTTGTTTATATTACATCTTAAATTCTAATGCACCGTTCTGTCGGGAACTCAGTATATATTATACTGTATGTCAACACAAAAAACCAGGCGTGCCAAGCAAGTGTGTGCTGTGTGAGGCGTCACACCAGATTTTTCTAATTAGCTAGCCTGATTTCACAAATATTAATTTCGGATCTTCCAGATAATTACAAATTCTCGCTCATTATCATAATATGGGACTTTCTTTTTAAGTTCATGTGAATTTTTTTATTTTATTTTTTTTCTTTCAACTCTAGGAATATGAAGCGAGCGTTATTTTAATGGTTCATGGATATTAAAGAATCATTTTTTAAGCTGTCCGTAATTACTGCGAATTATTTTTAATGGCATTACTATTGTAATAAGATCACTTTAAATAAAAAGGAAATTTCCATTCTAAAAGGACTTTGTTTTCCTTTGGTCCCTCGGCTGCTGAGGAGTTTCTTTATTGCTTATGGTATTTCCCCCTGGTATAGAGGTGAGGAATACATAAACATAAAATCATAACTTGAACAATTAATCACTCAAAAAGTAATAGGAATTTTGGGACGAAATTAATTTTCCTGTAATCCCTGGAAAGCCCTCTTTAAAGCCAGTGAGTAGGAAAAAGTTTTTTTGTTTTTTTTGTACTTTCATTCAGTCAATGTCTTAAGTGATGCGCATGCTTCACTTTAGCTTTGGACCAATTATGTCCCCTAAACTCTCACAGATGTTAACGCATAAGGGATTCCAAGTATTAGGGCTACTTCGTTACTTTTATCACTCACACATTTTCCCCATACGCACACACACACAGTCTTTTCGGCATAAGACTTTAACGATAACTCGTATTTAATTTGGGGTCCAGGCATTTTGATTTAAACCATTTGGTATCCGAACCCGCGACCCTAGGAATAGAAGGCCAGCACTCTAGCAACTAAACCAAGCCCGATATTTCTCTACTTATTTTCTTTTGAATAAATAAGAATTTAATACTTTTTAAATGATTTAATCTCTAAATTTAAACACAACCTTTGCAAATGTCAAATTATAAAAATGAAAGTGTTTAGCATAAATAAAATTCCGTTAAAAAGCGCATATCAATAATCCTCGGATTATGCCTATAACTATAACGTTATCACTTTCTTTTTTCTCGTTCGTGATCCTTCAAATAATTTGATGGCCAAATATCTATTGATTGCAACCTCTTATCCTCCCCATTTAGAGCAAACTTTCCTTTTGATGAAAACAAAAGGAGCCCGGAATCACGCCACAGGTGATTTTATTTTTATTTACGAGATCATAGATCATCTCAACATAGATCTTTAAATAAATAAACGCGTTGCATTCCGGGAGCCATCGGATGTATTTTCAATTGTATACCCCTAAATGGCATCTGAAGCCGAAAAGGGTTGAAAAAAATCATGTTGCTACACAACTCGGGTCAAGGGCGGGGGCGGGGGGGATAAAGAGGGGTTAATTGCCCTCTGGATCCGCCCTTGACTCGGGTTCAAATCCCACTTGACGGTGACGGAAGATTTTCAAAAATTGCCAATAATGTCTCTGCTGGGAGAGAGGAAAACTCTGCTGGTGTGACAAGCACAGAACACAACAAAGATAAGAGAAAGTTGTGTGCTGTCAATTTTGCTTTTTTGTTTTGGTTAAAATTCAACTTTATCTCTGGTATTAATAGAGCATACTTTTGTCACAGTTATGTAAATTTCTTTCTTTTTTTTGTCATTACAGGTAAAAATATTCTTTTTTTTAAGGAAAGGGAAGGTATAAATTATTTCCTCTATAAAAATTCATTTGACTTCCCTCCTCTCATTTGCGTTGAAAAAGACAAAAAAAAAAAACTGAAAATATACATCAGTAAAGTACTAGTACCTTTTGTTCAAAGGGCTTCGCGCCTAACTTAAATATAAAATATCGACATCGTATTTATAGAAAGTAAAAATTGAAACTCGATCAAAATAAAGAAGACGCAGAAGATGCCCCATTTCACATGATAAAAGGAAAAAACAAAGACTTGGTCGGCGTCATTCAGGTCAAGGAGTTTGCTATGGGAATTTTTTATTTTTAATTCTAATTAACTTAGCCACGATACAAAACCCGGAATCTTTTTTTTTTTTTTTTCTTTCTTTCTAAACAGCTGCTCACAATTACGTCAGAGATGCCGGATTTTATAGAAAAACATGAACCGGTCACTTTTACCTTCACCTAGGCCTCTCCTTGTCTGTTTATCTTCCCCACAAAGAAAGTGGTGTGTGTGTGTCACTTTTCATTTCACAAAAAGAAGAGATGAAGGGGAAGAATTGCGTCATCGGAAACAAGGTCTGACCTGTGATCACTCTCCATCTCCTTTTAAGGCTTTTAGCAGATCACGAGAGGAAAATAATTTGTTAATCGACCCCCATCTACTCATTCCGACCCTTCCTCTCTGTCTCCATATTAAATAAAACTGAACAGTAGAGGGTCAGGGGCCCACATCTTAGGGTACGTGGATGGGGACCACGAGCTGCCCGAGCTGGGTCAGTTCTTTAAATGTCTGTCTCTTCCTTCCTCTTTTCAACAGGCATCAGACCGTGTGCCGGGCCGGTCGTAAAAACGTATGATAGGGTTGGAGGGAAAGAGTGAGGTTCGCCGACCCCGCATCGCGGGAATGGAGCTAGGAGAGAAGAAGAATTCGACTTAATGAGATTTCAATCCTACATAAATCTCTGATATAAATATGAATAATACAAGCTACACAAATATTGCCATATTTTTTGTCTCTTAAGGAAAGACTAAAAGTTGGTGACCTTGAAAGAGCAAGTTCAATAAAAGCATTTAATTAAAAATTAAGATCAATCATTTAACAGACAAACATGAGTATTTTAAAAACAAAATTTCAGACAATATTTTTGTATTATTTATAAATACTGTACAGTATTTATATATTTTTAATAAATAATACAAAAATGTGGTCTCCTAAGGCCAGTATTACACTATAAAAGATCTATGTCAAAGATATTTTATAAAATATTTTATTATATTTTATTTTACAAAAGATTTTATATAGGTATTACACTAACAAGTAAAATATTTCATCAAAGTTGTTTAAAAATGGATGATGAGCTTTTCTTTTTTTTTTTTGTGGCTGCAACAAGTGTAGCTGTCTCAATAAGTTAAAAGAAATTTTATAAAAGTTGACTCATTACACTGTCAAATATCAATGCAGTGAGAGTTATAGGTGGTTTCTTTTCACGGTCGGTTGACGGATGTTTGGTCAGGTTTTAGTAAATAATTAAATTATTTTTAGAGGTATATGTTTATTTTTCAATGGTTTACGATTTTGGCCAATTTCAATCGTTTCGGCTTATAGCCTTCTTCAGAACCTGAATTAAAAAATAACAGAGACATTATTCATACAATGAGATAACATTTTTTTTAAGATTATCTTATTATCTTCATTATGTACATATTGTTAGCCAATTTATAGACAACCAGGGGGGGTCCAGGGGGGTTTCTCCGGGGGGGGGGTGTGGTGGGTGTCGTCCCGCCCCACACTATTTTTAATTTCGATAATTTTAAATTGGAATTCGCATTTTTTTGCCATAATATAAATACACATCAAATTTTTTTGTAATATTTATAAAAATTATATTTAAAAAAAATATTTTTTTTTGAAAAAAAGGTATTTTTTTCTATTTGTGGGGGGTTTTTTCTTCTTTTCCCCCCTTTGTATCCCCCTTTTATAGACACAGATTGCTTCATTAATTAACATACAGTATTTTTATAATTAAATTTTAAGTTTCCTTAAATTCAATCTGAAAGTTTGTTAAATTTTAAAAAATATTTTATCAAATTATATTGACAGGTCAATTTTTTTGTAAAAAGTTATTCTACTTACATTGAATTTTAGATTTAACAAATATTAAATATTAAATTTAATAATACGAGTTATTATAATAAATCTTATAAAACATCCCTTTTTTCGAACACCATAAATCACAGTAAAACAGAAATTTTCTTTTTTTAATATTTTAAGTTCAGGTTAGATTGACAATTTCTATTCGTATTATTAAATTTAATATTTAATATTTGTTAAATCTGAAAATTCAATGTAAAAGTAGAATAACTTTTTACAAAAAAATTGACCTGTCAATATAATTTGATAAAATATTTTTAAAATTTAACCAACTTTCAGATTGAATTTAAGGAAACTTAAAATTTAATTATAAAAATACTGTATGTTAATTAATGAAGCAATCTGTGTCTATAAATTGGCTAACAATATGTACATAATGAAGATAATAAGATAATCTTAAAAAAATGTTATCTCATTGTATGAATAATTTCTCTGTTATTTTTTAATTCAGGTTCTGAAGAAGGCTATAAGCCGAAACGATTGAAATTGGCCAAAATCGTAAACCATTGAAAAATAAACATATACCTCTAAAAATAATTTAATTATTTACTAAAACCTAACCCAACATCCGTCAACCGACCGTGAAAAGAAACCACCTATAACTCTCACTGCATTGAAGTTTCAACCGGTCCTGCATCGAATCTTAACTTTAAACTGTCAAATATCTTTGACAAAGATCTTTGATAGTGTAATACCGGCCTAATAATAATAATAATAATTCAAACTTTAATGAACACATTCGTAATAAATAAAAAAATAATTCGAAGAGAAGTTGCTGTTGATGTTATGGAATGGAAAAGAACAAGTACAGGTGCAGCAAATGAAGAGAGCCTTTGGATGCTAAATGCCGAAAAAGGAGACGTTTCGGACAAAATTTATTTGTCCATCTTCAGTCCTCGTTGGCTTATAAATTAATTAGGCACAAAGTTGTCATTGTTGTTTTTGGCACGAATTGTGCGCATGTATATTTTTATAAAAATAGGCGAGTGTCAATGTTTCGTGAGTGTCTATAAGATAAATAAAGATAAATAAAAAAAAAAAATTTTTAAACAATGCTTTATAAATGTACTAAAAGAGAGAAAAAATTTTTTATAAAAGTTCTTTAAAATTATATTAGAGATGGGCAAAATCGTTCTTTTGAAGAACGGGTCGTTCGCCGTTCGATCTCTAAAACGACCCGTTCATCGTTCTTTTTTCACTGTCTCTGACCCCCCCCCCGTCTCATTAAGGACGAAGGTTTTTTTTAACATCCACACTTTGTTCTCATTCCCACAGTCTTTTTCGGCAACTTTGGCTATATAAGACGACGATAATCGTTATTTATGAATCTATCTATATTGAGGTCCAGGCATTTCTATTTAAACCATTTGGTATCCAAATGGCTTAAATAAAATCATCGGACAGCCTGGGATCCGAACCCGCGACCCTCGGTATAGAAAGTTGGCACTCTAACCCCTACACCAAGCCCGAGGGATATTATTTTATTTAATTGTTTGTTGACCGTATAAGGAATGTGAATATTTTTTGGCTTTGGCCCAGGGTGGAAAAGATAGTGCGCCGATGCCTCGGAAAATCTGGAGATCCTGAGTTAGATTCCCGGCAAGGACGGTTACAAAATTTGATTTGTTCAGATTGCCCTTTACATACGTTAAAATAAAAACATCTTTTGAACTGCCCCTCGTGCCAAAATGGTTCCCCACCCAAAAATTAACCAACGGTTCATGAAAAATTAATTTTATCTTATTCTGAATTCGCAAATGAAATGCAGTGAAGCAGAAAAACGCTGATGCATCTTAGCTAACGGGTTCGCTTTCTTTGCTCTCGCCTTCCCACCTAGAAAGTGATACAAATTCTCTCAACAGAAATAAAAACACGTAACTATAAAAGGATTGATGATCGCGAGTTGCTATTTATAAACAACTAAACAGACAGAATCACCTTATAAAGAGACAAGTTGGCACATTTCCTGAATACAAAATATTAGCATTTAGCAGGTAAAATGGGTCCAGAGGATGGCGATTGCTCTTCCAAAATGTTATTTTTTTTTATTTACTTTTAAATTGATTAGATGATTATGTGGCGGTTAAAAATAAAATATATGGACCCTGTTATGCAATGGTGTGTCAAAGACCAAACATCGAGTTTTGAGAAAATCAACAATAAAGTTTTTTGTTTACATTGGATTCTATATAATTTTTCTTGTCAATTGTGCAAGTAACATTAAATATAAATTTTTTTAGGACATATTTCATAAAAAATACTATTAATTAAAGCATTTGAAACAATATTCCGTGCTTAACTCATTTTTGAATTTTTTGGTCTTTGACACACCATTGCATAACAGGGTCCATATAATCTATATATAGGCCTATATATAGAGAGAGAGAGAGAGAGAGAGAAAGTATTGGATTCATGTCAAAAATTCGATGTCGAGATTTCCAGAATCAAAAAAAGTGGTTTTCGCGACATGGTCTGTGTATGGTGTGAACAAAATATCTCAAGAACGAAAAGATGAGGTTTTTTTTTTTTTTTTTTTAAACATTCACACTTTTTTCTCATTTACACTCACACTCACACACACATTCACACAGTCTTTTCGGCAACTGAGGCCATTTAAGACTTTGACGATAACCGTTATGAATATATATTATTATTTAGGGTCCAGGCATTTCTAAAAGATGAGGTTGAAATTTTATATTTATGTTAGGTCCCCCCCCCCCCTGGGACGGTTGGCATGTTAACAAAATATAAATATTTTCCCACGTTTATAAATTTTTTAATATATCGGCAGAAACTACTGGTAAACATATGTCGGCACAAAAAAACTGGTTTGACAAGCACAGAACACAATTTACAAAGGTAAGAGTAAGTTGTGTGCTGTGCCAACTGTCACACCAGATTTTTTTATTTACCTTCCTCTGGCCTTGCTAGCCATAAGACCCTCACGAATTTTTACATTTTTTTAACCATTTGGTTTTATATTATTAAATCCACGAAAAAAAAAATCAACGAAGTTCCGTCCACTAGTTGCAGAGTCTATTGGTAATTAGTTGGAGGGATCTAAAAGAGCATAAATTTGCTACGATTTCTTGACCTTCTAGTAAATTTAACATTTCTTTAATATCGAATTTACACCAACTCTCAGCAGTCATCGTGATTTCATTACAAAACAGGAAGATATTTATCAAAAATGTATAATTCCCACTGATCCATCTGATTTATCATTTTAATTTAAAAGAAACAAACCCTAAAATGACGTCATTCAAGTGTACGGAAGTCTTTTATTTTTTGTGAGGGTCAAACAGAGAAGAATAGACTTTAGAAACAATGAATAAATTAAAAGCAATTTCACTCCACTTTGCGTGGATATTTAATTACAAAATAGTTTGTTGTAATGTCTATTCTCTTTGTTTATTATTTTTATATCAGAAACAACAAAAATTGGTGTGACTTGTCGCACAGCACCTTTCCTTTGATGATCGAAAGTTGAGTCCGCTGCTAATGGTGATTATTTCCAAGAATAAAATGGGCGTTAAAGATTTTTGAGGGACGAAAAGCGCACCAACTTTCTTGGTTACCTGGTATATAGATCTCGGAAATTATTCAACAATCACAGAGAAGATTTAAAAAATTAATTGAGATAAAATTGCTAAAAAAAAGTCGATTTTTGTTTTTGCTTAAGAATAAATAAGAATATTCGAGAGAGAAAAGAAGAAGATGACGCAACTGATTAGAATTGAAGTGACCATTTATTATGGCTAATCAAGATCCATTCCGAGAGATTTCGCAGTAGTCACAAAACCAAAAGTAATTATAGACCTGCATTCCGATTGTCTATGCCAGGGGTCGGCAACCTTTTTCGGGCCCACGGGGCGTGGGGTGTAGAGGTTAGCGTGCTAACCTCATATACCAAACGTCGCGGGTTCGGACCCCAGGCAGTCCGATGATTTTATTTAAGCCATCTGGGTATCCAGATGGCTTAAATAAAAATGCCTGGACCCCATATATGTATAATTATTAATAACGGTTATCGTAAATGTCTTATATGGCCTGAGCTGCCGAAGAAGACAGTGTGAATGTGTGTGTGAGTGTGAGTGTGAATGAGAAAAAAGTGTGAATGTTTAAAAAAAAAAAAAAAAAACCTTTTTTCGGACGCCGGGCCATTTTTAAAAGAAAATTTTTTTATGCTGGCTGCTCATTCAAATCGTAACTTAAATAGGTGCTTTTATCTCATATAGGGCCTACGAGGATAAATATTATTATTATTATATGCCAGTATTCACACACACACACACACACACACACATTCATACAGTCTTCTCGGCAACTCAGGCCTTATAAGACTTAAACGATGCACTCAATATTTAATAATTATATATATTTTACGCAGGTAGATGCATTAAAAATTAAAATTTATAATTAATTTAATTAATCCTGGGTTGAATTTTATTAATTTTTTGGATATTTTTTGTTTAGGTTTACAAAAATAAAATTATATTTTGCCCGGTATAAAAAGCTCTCTTCTAAAATTATTAGTAATGAAGCATTTTTGAAATCAGCGGCCAAATTTCGGCACGCTAGCGCTCCCAGTTTGTTGATTTTTCCGCATGAATTTAATTATTAATTATTTCTGTTGCAGGTGGTGTGCGTGAGTTCAGTTGCAGCCATAGCAAGAGCAAAAATTGAATCATCCGGACTTGGAGGTTGGAATTCAGCACCAGAGACACAATATCATATACAAACGGACGAGGGCCCCGAGAGATATTTCAAATATCAAACAACATCTGGCCAGTATCGAAAGGAGAAACGGC
>JAKCPI010007696.1:0-55468 GCA_023213315.1 Euborellia annulipes
CAAAATCATATTGAAAAAAATAACTAGTGGAAAATTATTTATTAGACCTATGCATAGGAAATGATGGAGTAAGAAATACTTAAATGGAAGAAAGCAGCTCAAAAATAAAACTAATAGGTTACTAGAAGTTAGGCAACCAGAATAACCAACCAATTCACTAAAGGATTTTTTAACTAGCTTAGAGCTGCCGGGTAATTAGTGGAAATTATTATAAAAACTGATAATTAATCTTCTCCCAGAGGTAATATGTAGAATTAGCTTTGAAGATTGTTTATAAATTCCAATAATAATAAATTGGTCAATTGGGTAGCCTATCTTTCAGGAACAAGACAAGAACGAATCTATACAACCGATTTAAATCTTGAACTCAGGAGTTTGAGGTAAATAAAAGCCAGGGGCCTGGCAAGAGAGTAGAGAAATAGCCAAGATTGTTGCTGCTAAGCAATGCAAAGCACGGCTGGGTGGCCCTGAGAAATAAGCGTGTGCAACGTCTCTCCGTTGTCATCGTTATTAATGATATTAAAAAATATATAACTTATATTATATAGATAAAACAGTAATGGTCTAGGCAGCCGAAAAGAAAAAAATTTGAAAAAGAAAATGAAGCTTAAATAAATTTAAGCTGATGTAAAATTTCAAACAATATGTGAATTTTCTCAATAATTACCCGAGTATAATTTATTAAAAATGATAGAGGGATCCACACGCGCGTAGCTAGTCTGCATAGAGAACCTTTAGAAACACACAGGGATCACACGCCCGCACCAGGGACACACATTTTTCTTCTGGTCACTTTCGATCTACTGTGTGTGTCCCTGGTGCGGGCGTGTGGATCTCTCGAACGTTTAATGACAAATAAATAGAAGATGTTTTGAGTTTCTTCTATCATTATTATTGATGATGCATCATAACTCAAGCTCTTTATCACGAGACGTGATTATTCTCACTTTTCCAGAGTATTAGGCTACTAGTTAATAATAAAAAAGCTACAACAATATATTTAAAGACATAATTTTCACTTATAAGTTTTCCAAAATTGAAGTTTGGTTCATATATGCAAATTACTTTGTTATAAAGGGTGAAAACTTGAAGAATAAAAGGGATCAATATCATTTATCGTAATAGATAAAGCTGGAAAATTAATAAATAAATTATTTTGCCTAATGACTCACAATTGACCACCTTTAAATTAACTACGAAAAAAATAGATCACATATTACGAAACTTTTCTATTAACAGGTAGTATGGAAAAACGAACGACCTTGTTTCGCTTCCTTTTTCGTCTAAATAGAATAAAATTTCCTTGTTTCCTGATAATAGGTTCAGTGTACTAATGTTAATAAATGATTAATCAAATTTATTTAAAGATTACTCTATATAGTATTTTATTATCATGGAAGCATGCCAACGACCTTGAATGTCTAGGCCACTCTCTAATGGAACAATATACTATAATTTCTTACAAAGTATTGGAGCATCAAAGTTAATGAGACTAAATGCATTTATTCTAAAGAGGAAACTTAGTAAATAAACAACAACTATTAAATACCTTGTCTATTTCCTTAATTAATTATTTAGGAGGTCGGTATTAAAACAGAATAGAGGAAGTCAGACAGCCTGTTGTAAAACCTAACGATTGATTAAGAGGGAAATGGAAGAAAGTCGCCTTATCTCAGGTAGATCGTTGGGAGATGCCCGAGAGTACGGGCTTATTTATTTCTTATTCCTTTCTTTTAATCTACCCCTCATTGTCGTCACGCCTAATTTGCAACAAAATTATATTTTGGGAAGGATGTGGAAGCGCAGGGAGCCAAAAATAAAACTCGATTCTCTATGAATTTTTATAGGAAAATAAATTTGTGATCATTCACAAAGAATCGAGTGTTTTATTTTTGGCTGCCTGCATTTCCACATCAAACATTAGTATATTTCTAGTCATTAAATATCATTAAAATTATAATTATTTATTTATTCAATATTTTAGAATTATCTTCATTAAAGTAGGAGTGGCCTCTAAATTTTTTAGATGCAGGTTTTTTAATGAATTAAATTTTCTTAATGGAAATATTCTTTTTAAGGCAAATTAAAAAAATTAAGACAATTAATTTTTATGAGGATTTAACATATGGGCAACCAAGGCGGAAAATAAAATAAAAATCTATTGTTTGTCGACGTTTCGAGTGTCGATCGCACTCTTCATCAGGACAAATGATGTCAAGTAGTCAACCAACCTGACAATTTGACATCTTGCCCTCGGGATTTGGTGTAGAGGTTAGCGTGCTAACCTCGTATACCAAAAGTCGCGGGTTCGGACCCCAGGCAGTCCGATGATTTTATTTAAGCCATTTGACTACCAAATGGCTTAAATAAGAATGCCTGGACCTCAAATAAATATATATTATTAAACAACGGTTATCGTAAAAGTCTTAAATGGTCTAAGTTGCCGAAAAGACCGTGTGTATGTGTGTGTGAATGCGAGAGTAAATGAGAAAAAAGTGTGTGTTTAAAAAAAAAAAAAAAAAAAAACTTGATATCTTTTTTTGACCAGATGAAGAGTGCGATCGGCACTCGAAACGTCGACAAAGGTTTTTATTTTATTTTTCGCTTTGGCTGCCCAATGCCACATCCTCATATCATAATATCCAGCCATCAAGAAACAACTAGCAATTAATTTTTACTTTCTCTTACCTAGATATATATGTTTATATATATAGAGAGGGAAAGTATTGGAATTAAGTAAAAAATTCGATGTAGAGAGTCCCTCTGTCTAAAAAAGAACGAAAAGACTTTTTTTTTTGAGGGGGGATATACAAAAACTGCGTGCCAAAACTGCATATATTAATAAATGTTTGGGTAACTAACTGTGCGATTTTTTTTCGTACTGCCCTGCGCAGTGCGAACTGCGTGATTGCGACTTAAAGGGAAATTTTTTTTTTTTTTTTTTTTTTTTTGTTTTAAAACATTCACACTTTTTTCTCATTCACACTCACATTCACACACACATTCATGCAGTCTTTTCGGCAACTTAGGCCATATAAGACTTTGACGATAACCGTTGTAGAGAATATATCTATTGTGGGGTCAGGCATTTCTATTTAAGTCATCTGGTATCCAAATGGCTTAAATAAAATCATCGGACTGCCTGGGTCCGAACCCGCGACGTTTGGTATAGGAGGTAGGAAAGGGAAATTTTATCTCTACTCCCCCACCAACCCCTAGGACCCGTCAAAGTGTCATTTCTTTAATTAAATAAAAAGAAGAGTTATGATTTAATTCTTCGACATGTGCATGAATAAAAGATCAATTTATCGTGCTTTCATTTGACCTATATTACTTTATCAATTTGGCTAAACTTGTCATCTGATTGGGAAATTAATTCGTTCTTCTTGTCTTCCTTTCTATTCCTACATTTCTTTCTATCATGGGATGTAGGATTCTTTAAAGCTTGGTTATTCCAGTTTCCAATTTATTTCAGTTGGTAATGAAAGATTTTCTTTTGACTCAATTCCAAAATGTTGAAAGCATTTCAATATTTCGTTGAGTCAGAGAGCAAGCAGCAAGCAAGTGAATTATTTTTAACTTTTAAATCTACATGTAGTTTCATGGGCGTAGCCAGGGGAGGCAGGGGGGGGCCGTTGCCCCCCCCTGGATGGTCCTAAAAATTAAAAAAAAATATATATATATATATTTTTCCCATTGGAAATTTTTTTTTAACACTCCAATTCACTACATTAATTTAATTTTTTTATTTTATTTAAATAAATAATTAATACTCTATGTAGATATTAATTGCAAACCCCCCTCTTCGCCCTAACGAGGAGTTGGCCCCCCCTAACAAGAAGTCTGGCTACGCCCATGTGTAGTTTCCATTTAAACATTCCAGATAATTTTTTTTTTTAATGATAATTTTATATTTTCTAAAGACTTCTCATTCTTAAAAATAAATAAATAAAATTTTGTATTCATGTGTTAATAATATATTAATTCATTACTATCGCAATCGTTTATGGTTGTATATATTTTTTATTAGTTTTTTGTTTAAAAACTCAGGCGAACCGGATAAAAAACCGTACCCCCTTTATAAAAAATATGGAGATTTTTTAGTTAACTATAGTTTTTAATTCTGTAGAGCAGTGGTTTCCAAACTTAATGTTACCACGCCTCCCTTAAAAATAATTAATCTTATGACGCCTCCCCCCCCCCCCACCCTCATTTTATAAAATAATACAAAAACAAAAATTTTTAATGCTAAAAATATAAATTTATATAAAAATATTTTTTTTTATTTATTCTTATTTATATTAAAACAAACAATCATTTGGAAAATTGGTCCTGGTGGCCAATATTTGCGCCCCCCCCCCCTTAGACTAGTCCGAGCCTCCCTAGGGAGGAGCGCCTCACAGTTTGGAAAACGCTGGTATAAGGGTATTTTACAGCTGGTGGAATTTGTATCGGGAATGAAAGTTAGAAGAAAACGCAACCAGAATTTTTTCTTTAAAAATATATTTTAAGAGCTGACATTTCGGCTTTGGTCAAAGCGATCCTCGGAGCTGTTAGTGGTCATCCGAGGATGGCTTTTACCAAGACCGATAAGTAAGCTGTTAAAATATATTTTTAAAGAAAAATTCTGGTTGCATTTTCTTCTAACTTTCATTCCTGAAGAAAAATATTTTTCTCAAATCTTATTTTCACGCCCTAGAGGGGTGCCTAACTTAAATATAAAATATCAACCTCCTACCTCAATTCCTTCATGCTTTAAATTGAACACAAACAGACACACAGACAGACCATGCCATGACTGACCCCCCCCCCCCCCTTAAGGAAATGTGAGCCTTCACCGCGAAATTACTCTCAAAATAATTTGAATATATTTATAAATAATTATTTTTATTTTTATTTTATTTTGAAATTATTTTATTTTAATTTTCAATCCTTAACCCACCCCTGTGTCCCTCGGGCTTGATGTAGTTGGTAGCGTCCCTACCTTCTATACCGAACGTCGCGGGTTCGGACCCCTGGCAGTCCGAAATGGATACCAAATGGCTTAAATTGAAATGCCTGGACCCCCTATATGTATATTATTGATTAATAACGGCTATCGTATAAATTCTTATATATTCTGAGTTACCGAAAAAGACAGTTCGAATGTGTGTGGGTGTGTGTGAGTGTGAATGAGAAAAAAGTGTTTAAAAAAAAAAAAATAAATAAAAAATAAAAAACTAATTTTTTTTTTCAATTTACCTACACTCCCCTCCCCCTTTCAACAGCTTATATTCTCCCTCTACCCTTATAGACCAGGCGCTGGAGGTAGTTGAGTATGCAAAATTTGAGGACCGAATTCTG
This sequence comes from Euborellia annulipes, assembly GCA_023213315.1. NCBI lineage: Eukaryota > Metazoa > Arthropoda > Insecta > Dermaptera > Anisolabididae > Euborellia > Euborellia annulipes. Next base: position 5,344 of record JAKCPI010007696.1, read on the forward strand.
ACAATGGATTTGGGCTAAGAATAGCTCCCAGAATAAGGATCCGGATCTTGCCGGGCCAATTTTTGGTCCAATTTTTTTTTTACCCCCACCCCTCTAATCTCCATAGGAAATCAATGGAATGCATGCTAAGATGATGTGAAGATTTGCAATTATGGTCAAATTCGAGTACTTAAAACTTCAAACAATGAAAAAACTGTCTTGTCAGCAACTGAGGGGATCCTCTATAGTCCCATGAGAAGTACTATCTTGCCACCAGTTGTGGTGGTCCCCTCTAACCCCGTCAACTCTTTTCTCTCCCTTTATTATACATTTAAATATACGGCCTAAACACCACGCCAAATTGTGGGGACCGGCAATTATGCTCATAATCCACTACCTGGTACCCCAATCAATGAAAAATACTATCTTGCCGCCAGCTGCGGTGGTCCCCTCTAACCCCTTCAACTCTTTTCTCTCCCTTTATTATACATTTAAATATACGGCCTAAACACCATGCCAAATTGTGGGGACCGGCAATTATGCTCATAATCCACTACCTGGTACCCCAATCAATGAAAAATACTATCTTGCCGCCAACTGCGGTGGTCCACTTTAACCCCTTCACATCTTTTCTCTCTCTCTGTTATAAATTTAAATATACGGCCTTAACACCACGCCAAATTGTGGGGACCGGCAATTATGCTCATAATCCACTACCTGGTACCCCAATCAATGAAAAATACTATCTTGCCGCCAGCTGCGGTGGTCCCCTCTAACCCCTTCAACTCTTTTCTCTCCCTTTATTATACATTTAAATATACGGCCTAAACACCTTGCCAAATTGTGGGGACCGGCAATTATGCTCATAATCCACTACCTGGTACCCCAATCAATGAAAAATACTATCTTGCCGCCAGCTGCGGTGGTCCCCTCTAACCCCTTCAACTCTTTTCTCTCCCTTTATTATACATTTAAATATACGGCCTAAACACCACGCCAAATTGTGGGGACCGGCAATTATGCTCATAATCCACTACCTGGTACCCCAATCAATGAAAAATACTATCTTGCCGCCAGCTGCGGTGGTCCACTTTAACCCCTTCACATCTTTTCTCTCTCTCTGTTATAAATTTAAATATACGGCCTTAACACCACGCCAAATTGTGGGGACCGGCAATTATGCTCATAATCCACTACCTGGTACCCCAATCAATGAAAAATACTATCTTGCCGCCAACTGCGGTGGTCCACTTTAACCCCTTCACATCTTTTCTCTCTCTCTGTTATAAATTTAAATATACGGCCTTAACACCACGCCAAATTGTGGGGACCGGCAATTATGCTCATAATCCACTACCTGGTACCCCAATCAATGAAAAATACTATCTTGCCGCCAGCTGCGGTGGTCCCCTCTAACCCCTTCAACTCTTTTCTCTCCCTTTATTATACATTTAAATATACGGCCTAAACACCATGCCAAATTGTGGGGACCGGCAATTATGTTCATAATCCACTACCCGGTACCCCAATAAATGAAAAATACTATCTTGCCGCCAGCTGCGGTGGTCCCCTTTAACCCCTTCACCTCTTTTCTCTCCCTTTATTATAAATACACCAGGTAGTGGATTATGAGCATAATTGCCGGTCGCCACAATTTGGCATGGTGTTTAGGCCGTATATTTAAATGTATAATAAAGGGAGAGAAAAGAGTTGAAGGGGTTAGAGGGGACCACCGCAGCTGGCGGCAAGATAGTATTTTTCATTGATTGGGGTACCAGGTAGTGGATTATGAGCATAATTGCCGGTCCCCACAATTTGGCGTGGTGTTTAGGCCGTATATTTAAATGTATAATAAAGGGAGAGAAAAGAGTTGAAGGGGTTAGAGGGGACCGCCACAACTGGTGGCAAGATAGTACTTCTCATGGGACTATAGAGGATCCCCTCAGTTGCTGACAAGACAGTTTTTTCATTGTTTGAAGTTTTAAGTACTCGAATTTGACCATAATTGCAGGTTTTCACATCATCATAGCATGCATTCCATTGATTTCCTATGGAGATTAGAGGGGTGGGGGTAAAAAAAAATTGAACCAAAAATTGGCCCGGCAAGATCCGGATCCTTATTCTGGGGGCTATTCTTAGCCCAAATCCATTGTCAGAATTCGGTCCTCAAATTTTGCATACTCAACTACCTCCAGCGCCCGCTCTATTAGGGAAATACAAAATATTTAATTCCATATTCAAAAGAATCGTTTTTCGCAGTAAAATTATTTGTTTCTATCATTTTTTTTCAACGATAAAAAATGCATAATAATTACCTTTAATAAGACTCTCAAGAGGGTGTGCTGGTTGACGGTGAGGTCAGGGTGGGTTACACTATATTAATTATTCACTTTGATTCACTTTATACACAAATTACTCGCCGCCTGCCACCCGGCCACAAGCTCGACTGATTGAAACTTGTCTCTCTCGGAATAGGAATAAAATAGATGAACATAACAATTCCCTTTTTATTAAAAGTAAAAAAATACCTTTTGCTCTAATCTAACTATATTTAGAGCTGGAAAAAAATGTCAACAAGTGATTTGGAATATTCCAAGGCCTTTCTTAAATAATCAACCCTTCATCCCCCCCCCCTCCTAATCAAAATAATAATCAACGCTATTTTTTGAATGTTTTCTATTTATTTGGCTTCGATTTAGCTAAAATAAATTTAAAAAACATTTTTTTCAATTTTTCAACCCCTTATCCAATCCTAATAAATAAAATAATTAACAATGCTCTCGCCTTCGGCGAGCTTCGCGTCTAGTCAGAAAAAAATTAAAACCCTAGAAAAACTTCCCTGGATCCGCCTTTGGGTTTTACCAGTAGCGTAACGTTTTTTAACTGGGCCCCCCCCGCAAACCTTTATTTCGGGCCCTATTATTAGACCATACAAAAAATATTTTTAAAATACCGTATATCCCTGAAATCTGAGGGCCCGGGCCCTCTCAAAGAGAAATGTTCATTAAATTTTTTACCGTTTTTATCGGAGCCCTGAGGCCCTCGGGCCCTCTCAAAGAGAAATTTTCATTATTTTTTTTTTTATCTAAATTTTTCTGTTTTTATCGGAGCTACAGATATTTAGCTCGGCCCGGCCCGTGGGCCCTCCAAAGTCCGAGGCCCCCCCGCATCGCGGGGTCTGCGACGTTACGCCACTGGGTTTTACACCTAGTATAATTTTCTAGAATGAGTCTTACTTTAGGCCAGTGGTTTCCAAACTTTATGTTACAACGCCTCCCTTAAAAATATTTAATCGTATGACGCCCCCTACCCCACACATTTAATAAAATAATATAAAAACAAAAATTTTTTATACTAAAAAATATAAATTTATATAAAAATATTTTTTTTATTTATTCTTATTTATTATTTTAATTAAAAACTCCGTCCCAGAATCTTCTAAATTATTTTATTATTTTATTTATAAAACTAGCAATCATTTGGAAAATTGATCTTGGTAGCCAATATTCGCGCCTCCCCTTAGACTAGCCCGCGCCTCCCTAGGGAGGCGCGCCTCACAGTTTGGAAAACGCTGCTGTAGAGGATGGCCTTTTCATAAATCTAATGTCAATTCATGTTACTAATTTTAAAAACATTTCCGTTTATTTTTTTTAGATTTTGATTAATATCAAAAATGCTTATCAATATAATCTACAAGTTTTAGTATAAAAATATATATTTTTTTATCACATTGAGCATCATTTTTTCATTCAGGAAATAGAAAATTTATTTTCATTTAAAAAAATAAATTATCATATAATAGTTTATCTCTTCATTTATGAATTTGATTCCAAATATTTTAATTAGATTAAAAAAAAACAATGCTTGATTGATGGCTCATCACACAACTTTGTCTTAATTTTGGTAATCTAAAGTTGGGTAATGTACTCTCAAACCAGATTTTTTATCTCGGCAAATATTAATTAGTAACCAATAGTATCAAAGAGATAAATTTTTTAGAGTTTTTAGAATTAAGAGAAAGTAAAATAATTTTCTTCATAAATTAAATTCATTTTATTCTAATGAGAAGTATCAAAAAATTTTTCCTTGCGATAGTAGAATATAAAATATGAAATAAATGTTATCTCTTCTTTTTTATAAAATAAATATCAAACGAGTCAGTTCCAAATTCATTAATCTCCCCTTTTATCAAAGTCATCGAAATTCTTGAAATGTTTTTAGAAGAGAACTATTTAGAACATGTTTATTATTCACTTCACAATATTTTTTTTACTGGGTCAGCTACTATGCATAAAATTTAATTGTTTTAAAGTTGTATTAATTATAAGTGATTTGATTGGTAATGTGAAATGCATAATTAGGTTATTTTTTATTAATTAAATATCGATTCTAAACGTAGTTTTATTATATAAAATGTTAAGGAATTTATTTATTATTTTTGAATTCAATTCATTCCTATGTCATGTTTGTGCGTTAATTATAAATTTGTATTAATGATGATATCAATATTTATTAAAAATACTAGGCATTGTATTTTGAAAGTTATATATATTGTATTTATAAATATTCAAAATAAAGATATTCTTGAAATAAGTTAATTCAGAAGTGACGCAAGCTAGCTGCTTGGTCACCTAGTCAAGGATAGACAATTAGTACAGGAGAAATTTCCAGAGATGATATAAAAAGACAAGTCCATCGGAATCTGAGGATCTGATAATATTTATTTAAATGCCTAGGTAGTAAATATAATTTATTTTATTTCTTCCTCAAGGGGACCAAACTTTAGAAAGTTGTACGTCCTAAAATTAACATACCCAGACAGCTTGGAATATTGCAGAGCAATATTGTTATTATTGTGCAAGATTTGCAATATTGCTGTATTATTCCAAGCTGTCTGGGTTGAAATATTCCAAGCTATCTCGGTAGAAACATTTTCGGAATTAGTTTTCAATAAATAAATACTGCCATCTTATACTATTTTTGTAAAATTTAAAAATCTGATGTTAAAATATGCTTTGGTTTCTAATCTCATTTTGGCCATGCCCCAACTAAATTCTGGTGACCCTCCCCTTCCATTGATATCTAATTATTATTCACAGGGAGGAAGCCTAAAAAACTTGGATTATACAACTGTTCCAAATTCATTTATTTCTCCTTTAATAAAAGTCATCAAAATTCTTGTTATGGTTTTGGAAGAGAACTATTTAGAACATGTTTATTATTCGCTTTGCAATTTTACTGTGTCAGCTGTATCGATTATACGAGTATTAAAAATTTGGCCATATTGAAAAAAAATATTCTTGAATCAAATGTTTATTTAAGTCAATTATTTTTCAAAGTAAATTAGAAATTTTAATAGCTTTATGAATTTTACAAATAAACTAAAAAAAGCCATACGAATGACGCCATTCCCAAGTAGACGCAAAAAAGGAAAATTTTCTACCACTACTCCCATGTAAATAAGAGGAAAAAAATTTGAGTTTAAATATTGAACTAACAATTTTAAGTTAAATATATTGAGTATTTTACGCTTAAAACTGCAAACCCCTAAGGCCAGTACTTTGCCTGTCTCAGGGGAGATAATCAGACTTAAAAAAATGTGAAGTTTACAAAAACTTAATGGGGATTATTACAAAAGAGAATAATAGTAATAATGCAATTATTATCTAAGAAATAAAGTATATTTTGATTTGATTTATATAACCCATATTTTACAATTTTCTACTTCAGAATTCAAATGTTATAATAATAAAGGACATTTTGTACGTCATCCCAAATAAATGATACTATAAAATTTAAAATGGATAATCAGCGAGAGGATCCTAAGAAAGATAGCATAAAAAATCTGGTGTGACTGGCGCACAGCACACAACTTTCTCTTACCCTTCGGTAAGAGAAAGTTGCGCACTGTGCTGGTCACACCAGATTTTTTGTGTCGAGATATATTTAGTTTCCGATAGCATCTTAGTTTCAAACTTGCATTTTAAATGTTGACTGCTTCAAATAAACTATGGTTATTTTTAAAAATTTTAATCTCATATTTGGACATTTTATACACAATATAGAATCGTAAATAAATACAAAATTTCATAAGAATTGGAAAAAAAAATTTTAAATGCCTAAAAAGTTTCAAAGGGGACCCCCTTTTGAATCGAAATTAACATACAAATCCCTATAGGAAATTAACATTAGGCCTATGAGAGAAGGCGGAGAGACAGGCGATAATGTTTGCAAGTGAGAGAGAGAGAGATATATATGGGGCATTCCACGCCAACTCGACCACTTCTGAACCCGACCATTTTTGATTTGGCTGAAAGTTTGTCGAGAAAATTCCATTTATCCTGCAAAAATTAGAAATTAGTTGTGTATTCAACTACTGAAGTATTTGAAGCGTCAAGTAAAAGCTTAGAAACATGGGCGTAACTAGGGGAGTGCCAGGGGGCCTGCCCCCTCCAGAAAGCTCCTTGCCCAAGAAAAATTGAGAAAATATGGGGCTTTCCAGGCCCACCGGAAGATGGCTGGTCCCATGCCCCCCCCCCTTCTATTTTTCTTGGGGCAAGAAGCTTTCTGGGGAGAGCCAGGCCCTCCTGGCACCCCCTAGTTACGCCCAGGTTTCTAAGCTTTTACCTGACGCTTCAAATACTTCAGTAGTTGAATACACAACTAATTTTTAATTTTTTCAGGATAAATGGAATTTTCTCGATTTTCATCACCCCTAACTATTATTATTATTATTTTTCTTCAATTTTCTAGAATCTCGGACAGTCCTGGAAGAATTTAAGAGCACCATCATGATAAATAAGCGGAGAAAAAAAAATTTTTTTTTTCAAAAAAAAAAAAAAAAATAGAAAGTGAAATAATCCCACTCTGAAATTTTCAGAGCAATTGTAGAAAAAATCAAAGTTTTTTATAAAAAAAAAAAAATTAAAAAAAAAAAGTGTCATTCATCCCGAAATTTTTGTTTTTTTACGAAAATGTCAAAAAAAACGTTCAAGATGAATCTGTAAAATTTTGTCATATTTTTTTCTGAAAAGTACATTTAAAGACAAAAATTTCAAAAAAAAAATCGTCCCGATAAGTTAATTTTTGACAGTTTTACGGTTATTTGAAAAAAAAAATCGATGTTTTTTGAAAATGCTATAACTTTTTTTTGGCTGGGTCGTAAAATCTGAAAAAATTCTCAAACACGTTTTCAATAGGGTACAAAAAGATGACAAACTTTCAGCCAAATCAAAAATGGTCGGGTTCAGAAGTGGTCGAGTTGGCGTGGAATGCCCCATATGTTTTCTCCTAAGCAATTAAAGACACAAATAAATGGGAATTTAAATAATAATTGATTTTTAATCTAATAAAAAGAAAAAGATTTAAATTCCGTTACCATGGCAACCATTTCTATCTTTCCTATGAAGAACAAGAGTAAAGTGGTCTTCAGAAGATTTCAACGGCAAAATGAGAATATACATTTTAAAGAGCATCTAAAAAATAATTGATTTTTGAATTTTAAAAAAAATCCTTGGAGGGAATTTTGAGAAAATCGAAAAAAACTGAAAAAGTACATCAGTAAAGTACTAGTACTTTTTGGCCGATTTTGTTCAAAAGCTTATTTTGAGCGTGTGGGAAGGTACCTAAGTTAAATATAAAATTTCAATCCGGTAGCTCAATTCCTTCATGCTAAAAATCTGTCCACACATACAGACACACGCACGCACACACGCACACACGCACACACACACACACACACACACACACACACACAGACCAATTTGCGGGACCCACTTTTTTGGACTCAGGGGACCTCAAAACATGTATATCCATCAAAATCTCGACATCGAATTTTTGACATGATCGCAATACTTTCTCTCTCTATATATTTCATATATAGGCTAAGAGAAAGTAAAAATAGAAAAAAGTTAAGAAACCGAGAAACAAGATTAATTTAATGTAATGAAACTGAATTAATTTATTTTATAATCTAGACGATAATATCACTAACTGTTAAATCAGTAAAAACCAACTAAGAAACTGCCAATAACAAACTATATAGCTATTCTATATTCCTTTCAACTTATATCTCCAAAATTTCTTTAGATATGGGAAAAGAAAAGACTGCAGATAGTTGTATTTCATTGTTTATTGATTTCTCATCATGTTGACGTTTCGATCTCAGATTTGTGTGACCATTGTCTCTCTGGGCTGTTTTTTGTTGAAAGCTAATATAATTTATTTATATCGTATATGAACACTAGGGTGGGCCGAACTCATTTTTTTTTTCATTTCGCAGTTGCAATAGCGCGGAAAAGGTGCCAATTAGGTCTATATATACAAAAAAAAAAAGGAAAAAATTATCAAAATCGGATGACATCTTCCGGTCGCGCATAGGCCCTAAAATTTGATAAAATATGAAAAAAACTTCATTTTTGAATTAGATGTTTTCGTAATGTAATAGTTTGTAAGGTCTTCAAAAAGAGCCTAAAAACATTGTGTTTTAATTTGGTTTAGATTAGTTGATATCTTCCGGTCGCCTCAAAATTTGCCAAAATAATGAAAAAGTCACATTTTTACCAGTTTTTTTTATATATATTTAATTTTTTTTTTAACGTAATAGTTACAGTATTTTTATTTTTGAACTTAAGAACATTGTTTTTTTTTTTTTTTTCATATTTTGTCAAACCTTAGGGCCTATGCGCGACCGCAAAATGTCAAGCGATTTTGACAATTTTTTTTTTTTTTTTTGTCTATATATTACTAATACGCAATTTTTCTGAGCTTTTATAACTTCGAAATAAAAATATAATTTTTTTCGGCCCGCCCTAATGAACATCCATCTGTTCTGAAGATTATCCCAACCGGGATCGAAACGTCAACATAATGAGAAATCAATAGATAATGAAATACAATTAGCTCCAGTCTCTTTTTATCCTGAAAATTTCTTCATTTACAATAATATATAATTTTAAAAATTTTTATATTCTAAATTCAAGAAAAACTAGCAGTTATTCAAATTATTGCAGATATATATTTCGTGCATCATAACACCAACATTAGTGCATCAGTATACAGCGTAAATATTATAGTATGTAGCAACTTTTCAATAGTGAGGTTTAAATGAAAAAAAAAAAAAAAAAAAATGCCTAAGCCATAAGACATTTCGAAAGATTTCAGCAATGTTAGTTATGTTATGTTCCGAATGTGTAAAATAAAGTAGGCTGAAGTCTGAAGTCTCCAGCTCTGTTCTGCGGGGAAGGGGGAGAGGCCGAAAATTTCTATAATCAACATATAGGCCTAATTTTAAAAATTTCTCGACCCAGTCAAAAAAAAAAAAAAAAAAAAAAACTAAATCCCAGGACAACGCCTGACTAAAGTCCTAGTTTTCCTCTCGCTATGACCGCGCTTAATAAATATTATTGATTTATATAATAGTAACAAAATTAAATACTTCAATTTAATTAAAATGAGATAAATTGTGAAAAAAAATTCACTTTCCCTACATTCAGCCATAATAAATTATGTATTTTGACTGGAATTTTAATTGGAGCAGATTGCATATTTAAATATTAAAAACATATTATATAATGCAAGTTTTAAAATTAAAAAAATTAAAAAAAAACATTTTTTTTATAATAAATAATAATAGGCTACGTACGGAAAACCCTAGTTTTATTCATAAAAGAAACAAATTTTTTTGTAAAAAAAAAAAAAAAAAAAAAAAAAAAAAAAAACCTCTAGTTGATAAACACCAATTTTTTCATCAAAATTGATATTAAATATTTAGGAGGGGGGACGCAATAATAGTGCAGCAATAATAGTGTGAAAATTCACTCCCAAAAGACCCTTGCTAGATAACTATATCCTTAATTTATATTAAAATACTAATCAGGAGAGAGATCTTTTTTCAAAAGAAGATTGGCTATCTTCATTTTTGTAAGAAGCTGACACAAACAGGATCGATCTAAAGCCTATCTTTAATAAACTTGGTCTTGATGATTTGACCTCAATAAACACTCGATGGCTGTTCAATTAGAAAGACAAAATATTCTTCATTAAGTCTAGATTAGGGTAGAAGAATCAAGATTAGAGATGTTCTGAATTATATCAAATTTTTAATAAATAACGAGATAAATTTAGAATTTCTCGATTATAATTTATTTATTTCAACCCTGAATGATTGATTTTTTTTTTATAAAAGGCACTATATAGCGCATAAATAGCCTATATCTAATTAGAATTTAGATATAAGGTTGAGTGGCTGTAGATATGCATAAAGTTACTTTACAAAAAACTAATATTTTATTCTTGCTAAAGTCAATTAGTTGAAATTTAATTATAGTTAAAATACAAATACAATAAATAATATTCTACAAATTTACAGTATAAGTAGTATAGTTAAATATTTTTTATATACCAATTGGGTATTGTAGACTATGTGTTGATTAAAATACAAATATAATATTCTGATGGTCTAATAATGACCTCTGATGATATTTATTTATCTTGATGTTGTGATAAAAATTAATTTTATATAAAAAACTAATAGATATAGGTTAGAGAGATATTAGCCAACTCCGTCAGTGACAAAGAAATTTTTAGATTATGGTATTAGTTATGATTCAGTACTGTTTACAAATATGTATATTATTACTCCTTTGGGACAAGTAAACTATAACTTTTTCTGATAGAATGGATTATTACATTTTTTTGTCCTAGCATGCAAATGTCTTTCGGCAGGAAGAAATTTGGGTTTTTCATTGATTGAACAGAGTAATTTACATTCAAACATCGTGGGATTATTTTTCAATTTTATTAAAATAACAGCAGTTATTTTAATCGGTCTGATGGAAACCGCAGTATAGATACTAAAGGTTAAGGAATCATCTACTACATTAAAAAGAGGCTCAAGGCAATATGATCCTATCTACTTGTATCTCCACACATCAAAGACAAGATGCTTAAGGATGTCAGCAAAATATTTAGATAATTTAGCTGACATCCTTAAAAATATTACATCTGATGACCCGTTTAAGGTTAATAACTCCTACATAGCCAAAGAAAAATTGAAAAACATTATAATTCCCAATGATCACATTTTGGTGTCTTTTGATGTACAAAATTTATTCACATGCATATCCCTTGATTTTTTCATGGAATGTATAGACGAAAATTGGGACGAAATAAGCAAATACACCAACTTTGACTTAGATAGGTTTAAAACAGGCCTAAACTTTTGCTTGTTTTCGAATTATTTTTCTTTTAATGGGAAGATCATGCTACAATTAAAAGGACTGCCTATGGGTGGATCATTGAGTCCGATAGCGGCTGAAATTGTCATTCGAAAATTCTATTATACTATAGTTGAGCCGCTCAATTTGTTAATTTATCTACAATATGTAGATGATTCCTTGGCAATAGTGTCTAAATCTAATATTAACACCATCTTAGATAAATTTAACAGTTTCCATCCAGATATAAGATTTACTTTTGAGACCGAATTAAATAACAAAATATCATTTCTTGATATTTTAATAATTAAAAATTTGGATGGCTCTCTGTCATTTGACATTTTTAGGAAATCGTCGGACAGTGGCAGATTTGTAAATTATAACTCTGATACACCATTCTTATATAAACTCAACACCTTGAATTACTTCTTAAGGCGCATTTACACACTATGTGATATGCAATTTATTAATAAAAATATAGAAGATTTCAGGAAGGTGGCATTGACGAACTCATATCCGAGGCATTGCATTAATTATGCAATAAATAAATTTGAACAAAAGTTCAGAATGGTGAAAAATAATAATCCAACTACACCCGCTATCAAAAATAATTTATATTTTTCACTAAGCCACATTCCTGGTATCTCAGAAAAGATTCAAAAGATTTTTAAGAGTTATGGTTTGCAGACTGCCCTCAAGTCCCAGGAAAGTTTATCTTTCCTGTATAATAACAAGGACAAAATTCCACCGAATAGGCGTTCTAATATAATATATTTGATTAAATGCTTGGATTGTCCATCTCCTTGTAGAGTATACGTTGGTCAATCTTCTAGGAGGGTCTATGACAGGATGGGTGACCACAGACGAGACATTAAAAACAAAAAACTTCCACAGCCCTTTGCTCTCATGCTACGATGACAAATCATTCTTTTGATCTTGATAATGCCATAGTCTTAATGCAAGTAGATAATACTACAAAGAGGCTGTTTGCAGAAAAATGTTTCATTAAAGCAATGGGGAGCAGGGCCCTAAACTTTCAGACGGACTGCGACGGGTTGAGTAATTTCTATCTCTCCTTCTTGAATGACAATGACGCTTTGCTGTCAATATAGGTGTGTGTATGAGAAAAATAGTAAAAATCATTAGTATTGAGATTAAAATGTTTTTTTTTTATATAAAATTAATTTTTTTTCATAAAAGTGTAATATTTTTCTTTTTCTTTCTTTTTAACCTTTTGACCGTATTATGGGATTTACTTGTTTATTGCCTTCTCAAATATGTTAAATTAAATAAATAAATATTTATTATCGGCTTCTCACCTCAGCCAGTGACCTAATAATAGAGGTCATTGATATTAGACCATCTCAGGAATAATATATATTTGTAAATTAATAAACATTTTTATCAAAGCATACTGTTACTTAAGCGAATACACACGTATTGAATGACTGGAAGCATACAAATTGAAATTATTTATATACCACATAATGTATATAAAGAAATATTTAACATAACAACTCTATACACTTATACTGTAAGAATTTTGTATATCTTATGTAGAATATTTTATTTGTATTTGTGATCAACAACTTAAAAATTAATTAAATGTATGACTTTCCAGCTCTAATTGACTGATGATGGCATTAGCAGAATAAAGCCGAAACGTCTCAACACTTGAGAGTTTTTATTTAATATAGAGGCTCACTTATTGGCTGCCAACTCCCTTGGTCCTGTATCATCTAATTAGAATTATTTTTCTTTTGGAAATCTAATACTATTAAACGAGCAATGTATGTTTATATATTTGTCTGTAAGCACATCAGTTCTCGAAAACGGCTCTAACGATTTTTTTTTTTTTTTTTTTCAAATTTTAAATATATTCTGCCCACGGGGCTTGAAGTAGTTGGTAGCGTGCCTACCTTCTACACCGAACGTCGCGGGTCCGGACCCCAGGCAGTCCGATGATTTTATTTAAGGCATTTGGATACCAAATGGCTTAAATAGAAATGCCTGGACCCCAAATATATATATTATTAATATAACGATTATCGTAAAAGTCTTAAATGGTCTAAGTTGCCGAAAAGACTGTGTGAATGCAGGGGGCGGATTAAAGGGGGGGGCGATCGTCCCCCCCCCCCCCCCCCGAGAGGAAATTCATAAAGTTATAAAAACTAGTAATCTAAAGAAATTATGATTTTCGCTCTTTAATTTCAATTGAATTTGTTACCAATCAATTTAAATAAAAAGGGGTCTAAATGGTCATAGATGCCGACAAAGTCCTTAAATAAAAAAAAAAATAAACCCCCCACCGACAAAATTGCATTAATCCGCCACTGTGTGAATGTGAGGGTGAATGAGAAAAAAGCGTGAATGTTAAAAAAATATATATATATATATATTCTATTTTTGGTACGAAAATGAAATTAAGCTAGGTTTCATCTTTGGGAAACCTCGGATACTACTCGAGTCAAACCCCTCATTGAAGACTATGAGGTTTAAATATGAATTACCGATTTGAAATCCCAACTATAACCTCGAAACTCTCATGTATCGGAAATTTCTAGCTGGAACTAAGAAAAAAAGTTGTAGTTAGGACTTAGAAAATTTATGGTTCAGTGGAAAAAAATGAATATGCTATTTATAAGTTACCACATGAGGGTCATATTTTAGATTTTTTTTTAGTTTTAAAACAAACAATTTTGTTAATAAAATCATTATTGTTATTATCCTGGAAGTAGACCTATATGTGATACTCATCAAAATATTTAAACAACAATTTTATGAAAGGAATATGCAAAATTGGATGAGTTTAAAAATTTGAAATTATTTAAACCATTCGATTTGCTATAGAATATTCCAAAATATAAAAGGAGTGGGGGTACATCAAGTTTTTGAGAGTCATTTGTAGATTCTGCAGTTCTAGTTTAAACCTCAAAGCTGTAAAACCGTCCGTAAGTAAGATTTTGAGGTACAGACTGGGATTACTTTCTATGTTGAATCCAATTTCCAAAAATTAAAATGACCCTCGAAAACCTCACTGGAGATTTTGAGGTTTAAATATGAATTCATGTTTTGACTCGGAGAGTACTTTTTAATATTTTCCAATTTTCTCGAAAATTTTATATAAAAAATAACACCGAGCTCCAGCTCGGTCATCCAGTAATTGATCATTAAACAACAGTTCTAAAATAATGGAGAAAAAATTATATAGCCTACACTTTTAGCTTCTACTAATTATAAATAAAGAAGAAATGTGAATATGCAGATTAACCAAATAAAAAAGTATTATTTATTATTCCATTGCCTTTTCCGGCATTTGGTTTTATTCCAAGAAAATTTGTTGAAAACGTTAATAGAATAATTATTCTGTAACAGTTGTTGAGACCCTTTGGTAGCCAATTGTAACAGGATGTTTAATATGGTACCGCACTCGGGGGGAAAATACCGAAGGGAAAGGGTTCAATCACATTTAATAAATAAAAACTTGAATTCAATATTCGATTAATAAAAAAATAAATAAAATGATTATATAAGTAATTAAATATTTATAGAAAGAGTACGGGAACTTTTTTAAATTAAAAAAAATCAACTGGAGAGAAAATAATGAGGGTAATGAAGGTATAATAAGGTAATGAAGAGTTGTAGTTATTTAAAAAAAAAATCATCCCCCGAAGCTGAGAGGTTAGAGGTGTTGTTGACAAATGTCAATATTGATAATTTAAAAGCGAAGGGAAGTGTGTTCGGTCCGCTGGATTAATTCAAATCTTTTGGATACCAAATGGTATAAATAAATATGCCTGGACCCGAATATCTCGTATATCAATATTAAGTTTCGTTTAATGGCCTGGGATGCCGAAAGACTTTAAAAAAAAATAATAATAATAATAATAATAATAAGCCTAATAATAAAACAAATTGACCTAGTAAGGTCAACAAATTACAAGAATATTATCTTTTTTTTAAAATAATAATGAGGTAGTAGGGCATTTACAAATTTGTTTGTTCTTAAAATTGTCAGGTCGATCAAGGTCAGTAGTCCATTCAGTATTCAATTAAAAGAGAAACAAATAAAAAATTTAATTAATGAAAAAAATGAAAAAACACAAATTTTAGTAAATGATAAGCCTAAACAAAAAAAAAAAAAAAAATCTCGACATCGAATTTTTGACATGATCACAATACTTTCTCTCTGTATATATTTCATATATATTTCATATATATGAAATATATACAGAGAGAAAGTATTGTGATCATGTCAAAAATTCGATGTCGAGATTTTTTTTTTTTTTTGTTTAGGCTTATCATTTACTAAAATTTGTGTTTTTTCATTTTTTTCATTAATTAAATTTTTTATTTGTTTCTCTTTTAATTGAATACTGAATGGACTACTGACCTTGATCGACCTGACAATTTTAAGAACAAACAACATTTGTAAATGCCCTACCCTGGTAAAAAAGTTTTTTTCTAGCTCAAATAGAACCAGAGTTATGAATTTTTAAAAGTGAGCGTCTAAGCAGAAAATCATCAATTTTCACATTTTCGAACCTCGATATTTCCCAAAATATTTAAGAAAAAGAAAATCCTCGCGGATGGCTATCTTTTTTTTCGTTATACAACCCGTAAAAAAAATTTCATCCAAATCAAAAACATGTCGGTCAGAAAGTGTTCGGTTTGTAAAAGAATCACCCATATAGGTAAGAAAAAGTAATACTATCTCTCTTTCACCGATATATTTTTTTTTTTTTTTTTTTTTTGGAATGGGTGCATAAGGTCCGAAGACCTATAATGACCAATAGTCACATGCAGCCAGGAAGAAAATAAAAACAAAAGGAGAAGCATAAAGGGGAAACTCAACTGCGGGAACTGAGAAGATGCCTGTTGAGGTTAGACTTGAAAGTCTGAAGATTGTAGGTTTTGGGGAAGATAGACGCAGGGAGCTTGTTCCAATCACGGGAGGTCATGGGGACAAAGGAAGAATGAAATTGATTTGTTCTGTTAGTCGTGATCTGAACAGCATAGGGATGCTGGGAAGATGCCTCTCTTGTGTTCCGTGAATATGTTGCATTGGGTGGGATAATTGATTTTAATTCGGCAGAGCATTGACCATGGTAATACCTGTAGAAGAGAGATAGTGAAGATACTCTTCTTCTATGATCTAGTGACTGTAGGGATGCAGTAAGGGTAGAATCACCTATCAGTCTAATTGCACGCCGCTGTATGGCTTCCAAGGAGGAGAGAGCGTCTTTCGACGCCCCTCGCCAAAGGTGGGAACAATATTCAAGACACGGCCGAATTTGGGCTTTATAGAGGATTAGGAGTTGTTGGGAGGAAAAGTAACGCTTCGTTTTGAATAGGAAACCCAATTTCCTTGCGGTAGATTTAACCACAGAAGAGATGTGGTTGCTCCAGGAGAGATCAGATGTAATTGTCACTCCCAGAACAGAAAATGAATCTTTGAACTCGAGACTATTATTGCTGTAAATAAGGGGAGGGCAAATCCTATTTTTTTGTCTAGAAATTAAACAACATTGGGTTTTTTGGGAATTGAATTTTACTTGATTGAGGTTTCCCCATTCCTCCAAGAGACCAAGATCATCATTTATCGACGACACAGCCCCCAGACGACCAGTGGATGAGGTTTCACCAGTCCTGACAGAGTGCAGGGTACTGTCATCAGCAAAGCAATGAATTGGGTTGGAGGTTACTCCCATGAGATCGTTAATGTACATAAGGAATAGGGTGGGAGAGAGGACAGAACCCTGGGGAACACCTGCGTTGATTGAATGCGGAATAGAAGACACACCGTCGACTACAACCGAGATCTTTCGCTCCGTTAGAAAGCTCTTGATCCACTGGCACAGCTCAGAGGAAAGGCCAAAAGATGGAAGTTTAGCATAAAGATTTTTATGCCATACCTGATCGAAAGCCTTCGAAATGTCAAGAGCAACTGCAATAGTTTCCCCTTTCATTTCCATGGCTTTGTTCCAGAGGTGTGTGACAAAGCTCAAAATATCCCCAGTCGAACGAGCATGCCTGAAACCATATTGCCTATCATTCATCATTCCGCAATGTTCCAGATGATTTAAAATTTGAATGTTGTTGCTGCCTTATATTTTGTAAACGATTATATTCTGAAATTGCTAAGTGTAAATTGAATATGTAGTAATAATATTGAGCCCGTAAGGGGGTCAATTCTATTAGATCATAGAAAAATAAGTGAAAGTCTTCGGAAGAAATTCCGAACAAGCCCAAAGTAAATATCTAAAAAATGTTTGTCGAACTTTGAAAAAAATTTTAAAAATAAGAAAAAATAAAAAAAAGTAGCAGGCGAATATAAAAAGGGATTATAAAGTTTAAAAAATTCTCCAAAACCTCAGTTATTTAAAACATGCCGGATGGCTTCAATACACAATAATTTAATAAATAAATATTCAAAAACCTCTAAATGGCCTCGGCAGCCTGGAGGAAATTTAAAAAACTCAACAAGAAAAGATTAAATTTTAATCAAGAGAACACTTATTTAATCCTTTCTCCTCTAAATATATATTTTATTAGTAAAATCTGTTAAATACCTGAATTAAAAATAAGGAAACTCGTCTTAGAGAGGAAAGTGACTTGTTTACCTAAAACAAAAGAAAAAAAAAAATTGTTAGTTTTGTCAAATGTAATTTAAATAAAATTTGTGTTGCTTTGGGCCCAGAGCAAATTGGTGTGTGCCGTTAAGTGAAAAAAAAAAAACAATAATATATGCAATACATATGTAAAATTCTATAATTAAAATAGCCTTACTACTATAATCATTTGAATGAGTTAAATTCACAAAAAATATCAAGCACACCGAAAAAGATGAGACAAGATAATCTGTCTGCAACTAAAAGACTTGTCTGTGGGTTATTTAAAACTAAATAGACAGAGTAAGATGATTACTACAGGGTATTTATTAAATAAGAATTCAAATTTGGGAAACATGATGACCATATGATTGGTCGAGTCGTATGAGATACATTGATTTAAAAACATGTTGATTAGAACTACATTTCTGTCCGAGACCGAAAGTCGTTCTTAGTGATTGTCTATTTAAAATCATATTGATTATAGCACCACTGTCTGCGACGAAATTTCTAGTCGTGTCTTGTCTATTCCTGGTTGGGTTCGATTTAACGAGGTCCAAATAAATAACAATAGAAGCGAATAAGGAACAAACAAATATAATCAAGACTCCAACAAAAAGTAAATAAAAATGCTGACCTTAAAAAAATAAATAAATAACAGAATCACATTCAACTAGAAGGTATGGGCTTTAGAATTTCAAATAAAAATATTAGGCACTAAGTGGTAGGATTGCTTAGAGTGTCGCATAACTATTGTAGATGAACAAGACGCAAAAGCATGAAGAATGGAGACGTTTAAGGGAGACCAATGTACATTGGACGATGGAATCAGCTTGAATAATAATTAAGTGGGCTAATTTTTAATGCTGATGATATCAAATTGAAGAAGTGAATGAAAATAAAAATAACAGAAAATTATTTTTTTTGTTTTAAGATCTTTTTTGACATCTGAGGTTAAACTTCGCCCTTATTTATTACAATTGAAATAAATTTTTGTCTCTTGGGATATAAATTGAACCCCTGATCTGATGTATAAAAATTATATAAGCCAATATATAGGTTACACTGAGTCTCAGGAGTTTTTTTACGGAAAAAGTGGGCTGTACATCCAAAAAGGTTGAGAACCGCTGGTTTAGAGAATAGCATTTTTTAACGCTGATTGTTTTTACATTACTTTTTAACACCCATTTGTTTATTTTAAATTTTAACGTCTGTGTTTAGAGAATAGACCTGATTAGGAGCCAACACGTTTTTTTATTTGACAGAACCTAATCTCGAAACCATAACAGCTAGCTAAAAACATAAGTGTATATTAAAATTAGAGTTTTTCTCCATAGCAGTTTGAACATATCACTTGAACTAGAACTGTGAAGTGCCTCCTCCAAAATGTTAATAAATTCAAAAACCAAACAAATATTTTTCACAACTCGCATTGATAACAGACAAGTCCACTCAACGTCGTTATACGGTAGGATAGAGGAACCAGGGACTAGTTACAATTTTTTTCGCATCGTTGCAGCATATAGGAGAGTCAGAGCCTTGATATTCGATATTGGGGGACTATCTGATAATCAGCTACTTTCCCCTAAATATTCGTATTTATTAAAAAGTGTAGACTGCTACTGAATGAATCTGCAGCAGAAAAATGAGCTCTCATTACAGCCCCTAGGGCTTCGAAGACTCTGATAATAAAGAATTGAACAAGGTATAAGCCAAATTTAAACGTATCAAAGATTTAGGAATCTCATATTTAATTTTAATCTTTTTTAGTGAATCGTCCTTTTTTAAAAAACTAATAAGCTAACGACAGATAGAAAATTTAAATTTTTGTGATTGATGAATGAGAACCAATTGGATTTTTTTTACTCTAAGATGTTTATTTATCTTCCTTTAATAAATGATTATTATGACCGTGAAAGGTTCCAATGACCTTGTCTTTCTCAATTTTTTTGCCTACCTTTGGAATTTTTGTATCATTATAATGAATAGAAGAGATTAAATAGCCGAATAAATTCTATTGAAGAATATTATTAATCAAAAAGTACGTAAGCAACAGGAATGAAAGGTCGAAACAGATGTAATTTTGAATAAATTTATTTATTCTATTGTTTTCATTTATTCTCATTAACTTTTTTTTTTTATTTCTACTTATAAAACTCTAAATTCGAGGGACATGATTTGTCTTCACTTTTAAATTGGGTTAAAAAAAAGTGACATAGGCCTATAGAGAACTAAAGTATTAGATCAGGTAACTCTTGGTCTCCATCTACGCCATCACATGGTTTCAATCCCTGAATGATCCCAAACTGTAAATATATTCAATATTATTTATAATCTCATTATTTTGTATTTAGATTAATATTTATTCTTCTCTATTCACTTTGGGAAAAATTCAATTTGTCATTTTTGTTGTTATTTAATATTTCATTATTTTCCTTCCCACTTTAGCTCATTTAACAAGCTTGTTGATATTTTATTTAAAGGAAAAACCCATGTGTTAGCTACCTGTTGCTGATTGTCTTCCATCCAATTAAGTTCATCTCTAGTTTCCGCTTAACATAATAGTTTTTGGGTTATAAGATCATAATATTAATCGAAAAAATCCAGTGAGGAGTTGATTGCCTATCTTCCAGCAACAAATTTCCCCACCCCAATTCTTTTTCTATATTCTTCTAATTCAAAAGACTTCTCGAGAGAGAAAGAGGAATCTTCAGATTTAATTTCTTGATAGAAAATAACAAAACTTTTAGATTTAAGGTCACAACTCTCAAGGTTGCTTTCTAAAGATAATTTTTTTTTTTTTTTTTATATAACAACTCTCCTTTCATCATAATACATATTTTTAATTATTTCAATATAAAAACTATTTCGCGTTGAATAGTTAGATGTGATTT
Organism: Euborellia annulipes; assembly: GCA_023213315.1. Classification (NCBI taxonomy): domain Eukaryota; kingdom Metazoa; phylum Arthropoda; class Insecta; order Dermaptera; family Anisolabididae; genus Euborellia; species Euborellia annulipes. The sequence continues at coordinate 26,044 of JAKCPI010007696.1, forward strand.
TTCATATATTAAATATGTTAAATAAAAGAAATCTTTAATTATAAAGATATCTGTCCTTGATGATGTTCTCATCCAGGAAATATAAAATATAATAAAAATCAATGCAGAGAGACAGCAAACAAATACAGTATGTATGTTAAAAAGTTAATAATAAAAAAAATGCCGAGTCTGCTTATGCTTAGTCAACGAATTTATGGATTGGATTGAAGAAAGAAATTAATGCTTAATCAAAAATGCCAATATTATTTGAAAATAAAAGAATAATAGATTACTTTAATAATATCTGTGTATATTTAAAAAAATCAACAGATGTTACAGGAAGATTAAATCAAATAGGAACATTTTCGTTATTTTCTTCAAGAGAAATCTTTAGTTAATGCCTAGATATTTGTTATGGACAAATATAATTAATAAGTTCGATATATAATGAGATATATAATGAACCCCCACTCTGTAGCTTAAAGAAAAAATACAGTCAAATGTATTTATTTGTGAACCCATCAAAGCGACGTTTAAATCATATTAAATGATTTATCTATATGAAATCTTATCTGTGAATTTGTGATAAAGTAGAAGAATAATGCAAGGGCGCGACCGGGAACATTCCTTAAAAAAAGGTCGATTCTGAAGAAAAACTCTAAGAGATTAGATTTTTTTACAAAGGTCAAAAATCTGTAATGATTCAGTGGGCGAAATATATTTTGCTGATTCTATGATTTATTTAAAGGAAGGAAAATAAAATTACAAACTAAGAATTGTTTATACCAAGCAACGATTAAATTATTTAAGATTCAAACTTAAATTAAATGGTGGATCGTCGATATAAGGGAAATAAATTTTATATTCTCTTACCTATATATGTAATAGGCCTATATAGAGAGAAAGTATTGCGATCATGCCAAAAATTAGATGTCGAAATTTTGATGGAAATACATATTTTTATGTCCATTGAATCAGAAAGTGTTTTCTCGCCTTCGGGCTTGGTGTAGGGGTTAGCCATGTATCATGGGGGTTAGCGTGCTAACCTCGTATACCAAAAGTCGCGGGTTCGGACCCCAGGCAGTCCGATGATTTTATTTAAGCCATTTGGATACCAAATGGCTTAAATAAGAATGCCTGGACCCCAAAAAGTATAATAATCATTAACGGATATCATAAAAGTCTTATATGGCCTGAGTTGATGAAGGGACTGTGTGAATGTGTGTGTGAGTGTGGTGAGTGTGAATGAGAAAAAAAAATGTTTTCGCAAGTAGGTATGTGTTTCTGTGAAGAAAATATCTCAAGATCGAGGTTGAAATTTTATATTTCAGTTAGATAGATACCACCCTGGAATGTCACAAGAAGCTTTTGAACAAAATCGTAAAAAGTACTAGTACTTTACTGATGTACTTTATAAGTTTTTTTTTTTCGATTTTCTCAAAATTGGCTCGAACGATGATTAAATTTATAACTGCCAGAGAAGAATAATTTCAAGAATTAAAATTCATAAATCAACTATTCTTTTAGATGCTCTTTAAAAAAATTTTTGTGAAAATTATTTGAAGAACTCTTTACTGAAGTGGAAGCATTCGTAGATCAGCTCCATGAAATGAATGAATCAATGAAACGCAAGTTGGAATTAAGAATTAGGAACATAAAAAATCTGGTGTGACTGCACATCTTCCGATTGCCGAAGCTAATTGCGTTAACTCATATACCACAAGATGTGGACCCCTGAGCGAGAAAAGGAATAAAAATAATGAAAAATAAAGCAAGAATGTTAAAAGATTTTCTAAAAATCAAACGAGCCTTTCCTATCCTGATTTATTTAACTAGTGACGATCTTAAATATACTAATTTAAAAGCAACAAGTATCTTCCAAGAAAGGTATTTTTCCATCTCATGCCCTCAAGGCTAGTGACAAGTTCATGGTTAATGCTTTTAATATTATTGTATATATTTAATGAGCAATTAATCGAAAATAAAAGCTTTAATTGGGAGTAGGAACGACACGAAAAAAGTTTGAAATGATCACGTAAATAAATATTATAATTCTATCCCCCCCCCGAAGGGATTGGTTCCAAACTTAAAACAATCGATTTAGCCTTCATTTGAAGTCTGAACATGAATAAGTCACTGTCTCATTGAGCAGATTTTAAATGGTCAGTGCTAAGCTATTAAAATGTATTTAAATTATTTTGACTGTCAAAATTTAAATAAATCAAGAGTCGCGGGAGCGACTCGTCGCCGAGCAAGTAAAAAGCAAAAGAAAGCAAAGAAACTCTTAATACTACCATTTAGTTGATATTCCAATAGATGCCAATGGCCCATTGCATTTAGATGGACGAGTCGTCCCTAGACTATATTATCAAGAATTCTTTTAAATCCTTAATAAAAGATAGGGACGTGAAAAAATTTTTTTGAGAAACTTTTCTCTTTCTGGGCGAATATCTCAAAAAGGTTTTAAGATATCAGAACCAAATTTTTTTTATATTAAACTAAAATAAATAAGGATTATTTTGAGCACAAATTCAAAAAAAAATTTCAGTCCCAAAAAGAATGGCAGAGGCTCAAAGTTGAGGTTTTGCCGATTTCGGAAGGTCAAAAGTTGGTCTCTTATTTTTCCTTTTTTTTTTTCTTTTTTTTCTTTATTTTTTCATTCTTTTCTTCAATTTTCAAATTTTTAGACAAAGCTACAGGTTTCCCTGCTGGACCGATTTGGATAAAATTTAAAATACAAATAGATACTATCAAAAACCCGATACCTTTGATATAAAATTTCATTTTGGATCAAAAGTGACTTTTTGAGAGGTATTCAAAATTTCAAATTTGTGCTATCTTTAACATGGCGAAAAGACAATTCTAACTATTTTGCTTCCTGATGACGTCATCAAGGAACATATCTATTAATATTAGTAATTTTCATCCCTAATGGAATTAAATTTTTAGGATACATCCATTCAGATAGAAAAAGATTAACGTGATAAGAAGAAGTGCTACCAACATAACAAAGTTAAAAAACCTAAAATTGTATAAAATTTGGTGAAATCCTATGTTTATCGTTTCGAATAGATACCAAACGATGTATTTACATCCTACCAACATAACAAAAATAAAAATCCTAAAATTTTATAAAATTTGGTGAAATCCTGTTTATCATTTTGAATTAATTCCAAACGATGTATTTATTTTTTACTGTTTGGAATGCATATTAAAAGATCTATTCATGGGATAACTTAATATTTAATAAACAAAAATTATTAAATAATATTTAAATGTGATATTTCACAAAAAGAAGTGAAATCTCAGCCAAAAACATCGGAGATGCAAAAAGGGGCGCCTCGCATTATTTTTGCCCAACGTCGAGGTGAAATCAAAAAAATGCGCCTTGCTTTTCTGATTTATATAAAAGCGAGGATATATGAAACAAAATTCTGTAGGGGTTTTATTTAAGTGAAAATATTTCCTCGCTTTTATATAAATCAGAAAAGCGAGGCGCATTTTTTTGATTTCACCTCGACGCTGAGCAAAAATAATGCGAGGCGCCCCTTTTTGCATCTCCGAAGTTTTTTGGCTGAGATTTTATAGTTCAGAATAATCCCATGAGCTTAGTAAAGATCTAAAAGACAAAATTATTTTTTTTTTTTTTAATTTAACTATTAGATTATTTTTAAGTAATATCCATTATATTCCTATTTCTATTAATTAGTAGGCATAGGGTAATATTTTATTCCACTAAAGTTCTACATTTAAAAAAAAAATCTATAATTTAGATATTTTTTAGTTAGTGATTAAAGAGTTAATTATTCAAATTTACATAATTATCATTTAAAACCTTAAAGTTATTTTTTTTCAAGGATATTCATTATACATGTAAGATAAGATACCGGTAAGTACTGTGAATTTTATTAAAATTTATTTTTTTCATTAAGAAAAAATTATGTCTATTTCATGATTAAGGTCAAACAACTAGGATCATTTATCCTCCTGAACTAGTCTTGTCCAATTGTAGTTACTTTATTTCTTATATTTCTAACTCGGCTCAATATTCTTATAATTGTTCTTTTTTTCTGTCAGAGGAACAATTCGCAGAGTAACCTTATTCCCCCTCCACATCTCCCTTGTTTTTTTAAAGACTTTTATTGGCAACCATATAGACTTTCAACGATATTTATATATTTAATTATATTAATAATTCAGACATATTCCTTTTTTTTATTTATTTAAGGTCTTTTTTGGCATCGTAGGTCATTTAGACCCCGTCCCTATTTATTTCAATTGATTGGAATCCAAAATAAATTTTTGTCGTCTGAGACGGGATGTGAACCCTCCACCTTTTGCACTAGAAGCTAATACTCTACCTCTAGGTCATAGGTCAAGAGCCTTATCCCATTTGAAATGATTTAAAGAAATATTATTGTTTATACTTGTATTAAACGAACAGTCAAATTCACAAGTACATAACATAGGCCTATTTATATATTTTAATATTAAATTTCTCCATTGCCGAAAAAGACCTTAAATAAATTAAAAAAAAAAAAAAATTTAAATTTACTCTGAATATTCATTATAAGTTATCAGCATAGACTTTTTAAGTACTCATTATAAATTATCAGTAAACAAACAAAATTTATAAATTATAATATTCACGAAAAATAATTTTCCAATGTTTTTTTAATAAGGTTTCGTTTGACATTCTTGACAAACAGTAGTAAGCTCGGAAAGAACAGTAACAATGAATCAAATTTGTTTAATGCTAAGAGTTAAGGTGTAGTCATTACATAGTAAGCTATATCATGTGTACAGTTAGCGCCAAATTTGACCCGAAACATCTCAATATTCACTAAGCTTTAATTTTGGCTCCTCTTTTCTGTCTGTCTTTCTTTATAATTGTATTAAATTGCAGAATTTTATAAAAAAATTTATACGGTGTGATGGAATTATTTTCAATACAATCAACGGTTATGCAAAGCGTCACATATTTCTATCCAATGTTTTATATTTATGATTATAAAATTGTGTTCATGACAAGCTCATCTACTAAAACAGAAAAGGTATTTTATTTATTTTTGAATAATTAAGCTAAATATACATAAATGCTAATGGATTAAAAAATGCTGGAATTTATGATGAGATGTTTTAGTAAAATCTGAATAAGCAAGGATGAAAGTATATTATATTAAAACATGTTGAATGGAAGGGTGTGTCTGTTTGTTAAGCCTTCCCCTTAGCTAACAGAACGAATATATTAATCTCTTTATATTCTCTGTGTCAAATTGAAGATATGATCAAGGTTTTTTTTTTTTTTTTAACATTCACACTTTTTTCTCATTCACACTCACACTAACACACACATTCATACAGTCTTTTCGGCAACTCAGGCCATATAAGACTTTTTACGATATCCGTTATTAAATAATTTATCTATTAGGGGTCCAGGCATTCTTATTTAAGCCATTTGGTATCCAATTGGCTTAAATAAAATCATCGGACTGCCTGGGGTCCGAACCCGCGACGTTTGGTATATGAGGTTAGCACGCTAACCTCTACGCCATGCCCCGAGGGCTGATCAAGGTTAAAAAAAAAAAAAAAATGGTATAAATTTATTACTTTTATAAGATTTTTTTATAAAATGTTGATGTTAAAAGAGAAAATTCCCTAATATTTCAGTTAAATAATTATAGGGCCTTTTTGGGGCAGTCAACGGCGTGACGAGTCTAATTCACATCCGGAATGAAATATTTAATGAAAACAAAACGAATTTCTGTATGTATTAAGCCCTAAGTTATTTCTACAATGATAGAGAATGTTGAATTTAGGGTTAAGCCACAACCACCCAGGGCAGGATATGATATAAAATAATCTGTTTTTACAATAGGGCTTATCTTTTCTTTTTCTTTATATATATAATTCTTCTGTACGTGTGTATGTGACTGAACTCCTCCTAAACGACTGAACCAATTATGATAAAATTTTCTGTGTATGTTTGTGAGAATCCCGGACAGGTTTTGTTTCACAAATAACATTAAGTTAATGAGTAATTAACCGTTAAAATAAGAAAAAAATAAAAATTAGGAGAAATAGTTGCCATGGTAACAAAATATAAATATTTACCCATGTTTACGATTTTTTTATTTATTTACATTTTGAATTTTAAAATATTGGCGTAAATTTTTTGTCTGTGTACCGGGAGAGTCCCGGAAAGGATATGATTCACAAAAAATCTTAAGTTCATGAATAATTAACCGTTAAAATAATCTCTATATATAAAAATGAAAAGGGAAAATGTATATACCGGTATGTATATAGGTAGGCGAGCAAGGGGGGTCCAGGGGCGCAGCCCCGTGGCTAGACGGAAAGCCCCGCCCGGCGGGGCTTTGCGTCTAGTATAATATAAATAAACAATCCCACCTTCACTTTTCATAATTCCCAATTTAGATAATATTAGATTATAGCATTTAAGTAGATCAAAAATTTAGCGAAATTTGAGTAAAAAAAGTTGAGTTATAACGAAAATGAATAAGGGTGTTTGGACGAATTTCTTAAAATTAGGAGGTAAAAGGAAAAAATTGGGGCGAGGTAAAAAAAAAAAAGAAAACAAGGGTGACTGGCCTGAAAAGGGGAGGTTTAGTCAGTAGGGCTTCTAACAAAAGGTCAGATGGTAGAAGTGGAATGATGGGTTCGAAATTTCCTAGTATAAAATGGGATGAATTTGAATAAAAAATGTATAGGGAAACAGGCTATATTACTGATATAGGCCAATACCTTTTTAGCCGCCCCCTTCTATGGTAATATTATTTAAGATTATATAGGTACTAGGCGCAATGCCCGAACAAGGAGATATAAATGTAGGAAGTTTATTTATTACATACCCCAGTCTTTTTATTTGTAATAGGTGGTATAAATAAATATGCCTCAAAATATTAAATCTTTTAAATTCTAAATGGCTTAACACGGTGAAAAGAAAATGTAAAAAAAAAATGATTATTGTTATTTTACGATAATCTTTCAGCAGAGTTTTCTTTCACTCCCTCAATTTTTATCAGGTAGAATTGAATACATAAAAAACATGTATATCCATCAAAATCGACATCGAATTTTTGACATGATCGCAATACTTTCTCTCTCTATATATACATCTTGCATATAGGTAAGAGAAAGTAAAAATTGCATAAACACAATTTTTTTTTTTTTTAAATTTGTTTAAGGTCTTTTTCGGCATCTAAGGCCATTTAGACCCCAACCCTATTTATTTCAAATGATTAGTAGCCAATTCAAATGAAATAAATTCTACTCGCTTGGAACGGGAAGCGAACCCGGGCAACCCCGGACACCAACCATGAGACCCGGGACCTTAGGGACGAGAAGCTAATGTTCTCTCTGAGTCACGAGTCACGGGCAACACAAAATTAGAAAAAAAAATTATTATTATATCTTCAAATTGTTGAGATTACTTGTCTGTATTTTTAAAGCAGATGATGGACTGGTTTTAGAAAGAAAACGCTTGCTATGTTTTTTCTTTTTTATTGGAAAACTTAAGTTTGGCCGACCAATAGCGCATGTATTTGGTTTCGGTTTTTGCATCATTGTTGTTACGAAATTATTAGATGATTAAAAATTCCCCTAATAATATTTCAAACCACAAAAGCTTAATAATAAAAAAAATTATCCACCATAAATTTTAAATTAAAAAAAAAAAAACTTTAAGAAAAAATATTTTTTTTTAATCCTTTCCCCCCTCCCTACCATCACTCTAAAATAAGAATCCTGCCAACGCTATTAAAATCTGGTTTTGTTAAGAATTTATGTGTCCTATGGTTGTGTCACAACATTGTGATAATAATATTCTGGGGAAAGTTTTATTTTTTTTCACCTAATAGGCTAATACTTAATAATTATTTATAATAGCATATATGGGGTTTTAAATTTTAATTTTAACCCGAATTGGAAACTTCTCGGTAAAGAAGAGAATCAGAAATTATTTATTTAAATTTTTTGGTACCCTTAAACCGAATCAAAAATTAAGATACCATGTTTTAATTTATCATTCATCGAATGTAGTTTAGCAAGTTTTTTGCTTTCTGGATATGTTAAAATAGAATTTAATTATAGCGAATAGGTGAAAATATGAAAATAAAATATTTGCTGTTATATAAATGTTATTTGAAGCAATACGATTGGTTCTACCTTAGGCTTTCTTCTCCAATTAGTCTTATTTAGTAGTGTGTGTGCATTTTTGTTAAGATAGTCAGGCCTACTTTTTTATAATGTCTGGCTGCAAAACTTGATAAAGTTAAGTGATGGCGTTTTTAAGTAAAGAAGAGTGTCTCAAAAAAAAGTCTGATTAGTCTAAAAAAAAAAATCAGCATTGAATTAGGTTATCACAAACTTTTTATTAACTATGGGAATAAAAAAGAAATACTGCCATTGAAATTTTAATTATTGTCTACAATTTTTATTTGATATTTTTCAGTTTATAATCTAGAAAGAAGTCACATGCAGTTTTAATCTCGATCCCTGAATGTAAATAATTAAACGAGAGACATCCAAACTTTTTGCTTTCTCAGGTTGAAGGAGAAATTCTCTACGGCCTCAAATGAAATACAGTGGAACCTCGCTTAACGAGCATTCATTTCAAAATAATACGCGTAAAGCGAAACAATGACATTCTTCCCATACAACTGTCCCACCCATGACACAGACTGATGTACGTTATGCGAGGTTCTACTGTATACTACAATAATTCTACCAATCCTGTCGAAAATACATCACCAAAAAATTCTATACAAATTTGTAATTTCCAAAAATGAAATTGTTCAGAAGAATAACTTGAAAAAAAAATCCTGCAAAGTGTGTCAACGAAATATAGCAACAGGTACAAGAATCGTTTAAATCAAACAATGATCGAATTGGGGGCACCGAGAAAACCATCCTGTGAAACATCCCTCCATAGTTATAAATATAATAGAGTTTACATAGAGTGTATTTACTAAATGGCTTCAGCAGCCAAGAGGTGAAATTTAAAAAAAAAAACTAATTCTAAAAACCTGTTACAAGAAAAAATTTTATTTATATCGATTTCCTGTCTCCAAACAAGAATTCTGGCTACTATATTGCAAACAATACTTGTTAAGCAAGAAATGAAAAAAATGTAGTATTTACTCTTTCATATTATTTATCACATTATCAAAGTATTTTTAATCACTAAAATTTAAAATATTTAAAAAAAATGGAAATAGAGATATAGGAATCTCGATAATACAAATAATTTAATTTTGAGTAAATAGTTTTGTAGAAATTTGGAAAGTGGATCAAAAAACTGATTAAATTATTCAAAAAATTCTCTCTGACTTAACGATATAAGGGAGACTGAGCCGGTCTTTTTGGTCCAAAAGGAGGGACCTGCATAGACGAAGGGCATAATGGAATTTCTAGAATGGAAAATTGCTGGTTCTACTTGGGGGAATGGGGTACTTGTAATAGGAATTTGTATTCTCAATGGTACCCTGCTAATGCCAGTATTAATTCTAAAAGTAAATAAATTTTCTTGTGAGATCCGAGACAGTGTGTATAAAAATATTTGAATGTTATATTAAAAAATTATCACTAAACGAAATATTAATAAAGGAGTATCAAGAGAATTCACACCAGCCTTGATTGAACACATTCTCATCAATTTATTTTGCAGATATGCTCATATTCAATACAAATATATGATTTGATGGAGAGAGAACCCGTGACAAAATTGTGTAAAAATTGCATTCAAAGCGCTCGTTCGTATGTTTGGTTCCCACTTCACTGAAAAAAGAAAAAATAATTTAATACACAATTTTGCTACGGTCTCTCCATCAAATCATATTTTTGTATTGAATATGATCAGGCGTGATGCCGGATGAAAATGGAAAATAAAAAGATGTGGTCCATCAAGGCTGGTGTATTATTTTTCGAGAAATATTTTAGTTATAATAAAAACTTAAGCCCTAAATATGAAAAATGAATTAAGAATATAGAGAAATTGTCAAAAAATATATCAAACTAAAAAATAAATTTATAGGGGAAGTGGCCGATTATCGGATAGGCGATCAAAAACGGGTGCCTATACCAGATACCCACAGACAACGAGGACAGACGAGGAGGTATTTATTGTCTTCAACCATACAAGTATGGGGCGTAACTAGAGAATTTGGCTGGGGGGGGGGGCATGGGACCAGCTATCCTCCGGGGGGCCTAGACGGCAACAGTGTATAAGATGTGAATTGTTCTGTATCAGATGAAAAAGGATGTAAAACGTAACTGTGGGCATTGCTTTGGAAAAGACACACAGCCAGGGCGCAGGCAGACTTGACGGGCCCCGGGGCTACTTACTAATACGGGCCCCCCAAAAAAAAAAAACTTAGTTTTTTTTTAGTATATAAAAGGCTATTGAGCCTTCATGCCAACAATTTTTACACAGTTTTTGACACAACTTTTGAAATAGTTATACATAGCTTACAATATTTATTTAAATAAAGTTATTTAAAAATTTTTCAAAATTTCCTAAACAAAGAGTTACAATAAATTATCGAGGACAGAGAATTTCAGGGAGGAATCTGGGGGTATGGAAAATTTTTTGAAAATTAACCACTGAAATCTGCATTTTTAGCTATCCTGAGTCGTGAAAAGATCAAACTTGAAATGAACTTAAAGGGCCGGGCCTCCTGAGGAAAAAAATTTCAAGAAAATAATTTTTTTAGTTGAAATTTTAAGATTTCAAGAAAATGATTTTTTTTTAATAAAAATTTTAAGATTTGAGCGTAAAGGGCCCAAGGCCCCTGTGGAAAAAAATTTCAAGAAAATGATTTTTTTAGTTGAAATTTTAAGATTTGAGCTCAAAGGGCCCGGGGCCCCTGAGGAAAAAAATTTCAAGAAAATGTTTTTTTTTTAATTATTTTAATTTAACCATGAAATTTAATTTTTATTAGAATTTTAAGGCGGGAGCGCAATGGGCCCGGGCCCCCTCGGAGGGCCCGGGCCCCGGGGATATAGCCCCCCTGCCCCCCTGTCTGCGGCCCTGCACACAGCAGATTCAAATTTATTCTGATTTTATACCTCTTAATAAATTTTTTTCAACTGCGCAAAATAAATATTGTTTTCATGGCTTATTTCCTTATCAGATATTGGGCTACCCCATCATCCGATATTAAGAGTCAAAAGTAGAAAAATGTAAATTTTTATTTAAAAAAAAAAAAAAAAAATTAAAGTGATTTTGCTTCTAGGTTGTTTAGTCTAGTAAAAAACAAAGTGCCTACGGGCTTGGTCTAGTTCAGTGGTTTCCAAACTTTATGTTCCACCCCCCTTAAAAATATTTAATCTTATGACGCCTCCCCCCCCCACACATTTAATAAAATAATACAAAAAACAAAAAAATTTAATACCTCAAAACGTGTATATCAATCACAAACTCGACATCGAATTTTTGATATGAATCCAATACTTTCTCTCTATATATATGTATATTAAATGTTCTGGAAGGTTTATGCAAAGATAAGTTTTCTCGGGTTAAGTCGCGTGGGGTACTGAGATTTACTCGACGTTTCGGCTCTCCTTTTGGAGCCATTTTCAAGAGAAGAAAGTGGAGGGGGTTGTTGTTTTGCATATGTATATTAACTTATACATATAGGTAAGAGAAAGTAAAAATTCAAATCCGAGTTGAGATTAGTTCTATATACAAAAAATATGAGGTAAAATTCTAAGTGGATTAATCATATCTTTCTTTTCTACGTAATGAAATAAATCCCTAAAAAATTCTGCAAGGGATTCGAGGGGTTCCTAAGTTACCCAGTGTTATTATTATCATCTGTTTATGAGAGTTTCGAAATCTTCAAAAATTAATTCCGCCTCAGTAATAAGAAATTTTAGAATGACATTAACATGTTTCTATCCTACTATACTATTTGCTAAATATTGAAAATAAATTTTAACTCAAACGGAATGCACTTATTTTTTAGTAAAAATATTAAAAAACATTAATATCTTTGTGCATTATAGGGGATGGGGCATTAACCCCCCTGGTTAATGCCTTCATACTCTCCCCCCCCCCCCCCTTTAAGGAAATGCGAGCCTTCACCACGTAATTACTCTCCAAATAATTTGAATACATTTATAAATAATTATTTTAATTTTTATTTCATTTTGAAATTATTTTATTTTAATTTTCAACCCTTAATCCACCCCTGTGTAAAAGTATAAAGTCTTATTTGGCCTGAGTTGCCGAAAAGACTGTGTGAATGTGTATGTGAGTGTGAATGAGAAAAAAAGGTGTTAAAAAAAAATGATAAAAAATAAAAAATTAATTTTTTTTTTTTCAATGACACCTACACTCCACCTCCCCCTTTCAACAGCTTATATTCTCCCTCTACCCTTAGGGCAATACAAAATATTTAATTTCATATTCAAAACAATGGTTTTTCGCAGTCAAATTATTTGTTTCTATCATTTTTTTTTTCAACGATAAAATGCATAATTATTACCTTTAATAAGACACTCAAGAGGGTGTGCTGGTTGACGGTGAGGTCAGGGTGGGTTACACTATATTAATTATTCACTTTGATTCACTTTAAACACAATTAAAAAAGAGAAGCGCCTGCATTCCGGCAACGCACTCGACTCGACTGAACGAGAGATTTGTTTGTTTGTATAGGAATAAAAAGATGAAAATAACAATTCCCTTTTTATTAAAAAGAAAAAAATACCTTTTACTCTAATCTAACTATATTTAGAGCTGCAAAATAATGTCAACAAGTGATTTGGAATATTCCAAGGCCTTTCTTAAATAATCAACCCTTCATCCGCCCTAATCAAAATAATAATCAACGCTATTTTTTGAATCTTTTCTATTTATTTGGCTTCGATTTAGCTAAAATAAATTAAAAAAAACATTTTTTTTTTCAATTTTTGAACCCCTTATTCAATCCTAATAAATAAAATAATTAACAATGCTATTCGCCTTCGGCGAGCTTCGCGTCTATAGACGCTTTTGACTATAGTCAAAAGCCCTGAAAAACTTCCCTGGATCCGCCTTTGGGTTTTATACATAGTATTATAATTTTCTAGAATGAGTCTTACTTTAGGCCAGTGGTTTCCAAACTTTATGTTACATCGCTTCCCTTAAAAATATTTAATCGTATGATGCTCCCCCCCCCCCACACATTTAATAAAATACTAATACAAAAACAAAAATTTTTAATACTAAAAAATATAAATATATTACCGGTATATATAAAAATATTTTTTTTATTTATTCATATTTATTATTTTAATTAAAAACTCGATGAGCCGCAGTGGCACCGTCTCTACTGATGGTGCCACTGCGCCTCATCTAGTTTTTAATTAAGGAAAACCTCCATCCCAGAATCTTCTAAATTTTATTATTTTATTTATAAAACTAGCAATCATTTAGAAAATTGATCTTGGTGGCCAATATTTGCGCCTCCCCTTAGACTAGTCCGCGCCTCCCTAGGGAGGCGCGCCTCACAGTTTGGAAAACGCTGGTCTAGTTGGTGGCGTGCCTTCCTTCTATACCGAAAGTCGCGGGTTCGGGCCCCAGGCAGTCCGATGATTTTATTTAAGCCATTTGGATACCAAATGGCTTAAATAGAAATGACTGGACCCCCAATAGATATATTAACAATTAACGGTTATCGTAAAAGTCTTATATGGCCTAAGTTGCCGAAAAGACTGTGTGAATGTTTGTGTGAGTGTGAGTGTGAATGAGAAAAAAGTGTGTTTAAAAAAAAAACAAAGTGTATTGTGTTTAAAAATCGAAATGTAGCCAAAAATCATGTTGTTAGTATTTTTTATGTAGGCCTAATACAAACAAAAAGTATCTGATAATCGGCTACTTTCCCCTAAATAGGCCTACTTATGAAAAATATTAGGTGATAAAAAAATAAAAATTGCCCTGACAAGTGGCTCAGAGAGAAGACATTAACATCTCATGGTTGGTGTCCGGGGTTCGCTTCCCGTCCCATGCGAGAAAAACTTATTTCATTTGAATTGGCTATCATCATTTGAAATAAATAGCAATGGGGTCTAAATGGCCTTAGAAGCCGAAAAAGACTTTAAACATATAAAAAAATAAATAAATAAAATCTTGTATAAGTGTTTCACATTTTTAAAAGTAAAAAAAATTTATCATAATTGACAAATCCATATAAGTAGTTATGATGACGGCCTTGACGTTGGCCTAAAGTTGGTTTTCCCTTTCATCTTTAAAATATGTATATTTTTTCGAGGAATATAGAATAGGATGTTATTTGAATTTTTTCTTTTTTTTTTTACCTCAATATAAATGGAAATATATAAATTTATTTCACTCGTTGCGGAAAAAATATTGGAGTATTTTTAATAAAGGGTAAAGTAATAAAGAGAGTCTCTTATCATGTTTTATAAATTAATATAACAACTCTGTTTCATATTCCCTTTTGGTAGAAAATAAAATTGAATAAAATATTTTTACAAATAGATTTTCCCCTAAATTTAGATTACGGTAATTTAAAAATCAAAATAAAATTTTTTAAGTTAATTCTTATCAAATTTTAATATTAATTATAAGAAAAAATTGGGAAAAATTTAAATAAAAAAAAAAATGTACGTATGTTTATCAATAGATGGAAAATATTTTCTCGCAATAACTTTCAAAAATTTTTAGAAATAACCATTAATATTTTGAAATAATAAACAAATTTCATTGAATGGAATTTTCTAATTTTTTTGTCTTTTAGGCTTCTTTAGCCATAAATATTTTAAACGATGTTAATTAGGATATTTGTGATCATCATTTATTTTTGAGTAAATGAAGATATTGTTATAGCTGTAGTATTAAGCCAAAGATAAGAAGGAATAGTTCACAAGAAGAATGCAGCCAAATTTTATTTCATTTAATTCCTATCTCTTGCTAACGACGTTTCGGTTCGGGTTTGAACCATCTTCGGAGCCGTGATTTTGTCTTTTATGTTTTTATATAATATATTCAAACTATTATACCCATAAATTAATTGGATACCAATTAATTTAGGCATGGTGTAGGGGTTAGCGTGCTGACCTTGTATACGAAGGATCCCAGGTAATCCGATGATTTTATTTAAGCCTTTTGGATATTAAATAATAATGCTTGGACCCCAAATATATACATTATTAATTAAACCGTTATCGTCTAAAGTCTTATATGGGCTAAGTTGCCGAAAATACTGTGTATGAATGTGAGTGTGAGTGGGAAAAAAGTGAGTGTTTTTTAAAAGAAAAAAAAATTTAAATAAATATTCATTCAAACCTACATCTCTTGCCTTTTAAGGATATCAATATTGACATATGTCACGATCTCTTTGCCATGGGAAGAGGGGGGGGGGAGGATTATACTCAAGTCAATAAAAACCAATGGATGTGGATTCAGATTCCCAATTCGAAGAAAATTTATTTTAATTATTTGGAAAATAAATGTTAAGTATAATTGTATTGTTAATAATATTTATATGGATTATTTAAATGACCTCAGATGTCAAAAACTTCAGACATAAGTAAATTTTCCAATTTGTTCAAAGTGTGAAGGGCTTTACTGACGATTTATCTCTTTATAATAGCCAATGTTTAGAAATTATTACATATAAAGAACAATGAGATATTTACTTATCTCTATCTACTAATTTTATTCTATAAATTATTATAAAAATTGAAAATTACTATTAATTTCAAGTAGAATTATGATAATTATCACCTATTTTTGAAAAGAAACAAATAAATATTATTAGAAATCATTTTCGAAGATGTAAAATATGAATAAAAACAATTTTGATGGTTAACAAAACAAAAATATTTGTTTGACGAGTTAAGTTTAAAAAAAAGTAGCTGATTAAAGAAAGTATTCTCTTATATGGCCATCTTATATTTGGAATGAACGCCGGTTTGTGAAAAAAAAAAAGCTAACATGAAGCAAGCAAATTAATAAGGGGTGAGGACACTCCTGTTGATTGTCAAAATATAAAGAAAGAATAAAGTTTGAAAGTGATGTGTTTGAATGAAGGAGTTGATAACCGGTAAGTTGTCTGTCACTCACATACTTGACACATTCTAACCCAGAAAAGGATATATATTTCGCTAAAAGTAGGTGAAACAGCAGACAAAGAGGGAAAGCTAATAAAAATGAGTCAAAAAGTGAATGAACCATCCTCGTCACGTGCGAGGATTTGAAAGATGTGCCTCACGTGGGGTGACGTCACGAGGAAGTAGTCGAAGAAGCAGACCAGGCGCCATCGAGGTGAACGCTCCTCCGGGCGGACGTTTTCGGTTTCCACTTATTACACTATCCCCATTTGTGACCAACGCCATGCCACTAACCTGACTCACATTCTGACTTATAGGCTCAAGGGTGATTGAGGGTGAGGCTCTCACTCACTCACCTCGCCTAATCTAGGCCATTGATTTTGGTTAACGGAAACGTCAACCCGCCTATATATGTAGAAAAGGAAGTGAATATATATATATCAACTAACCTTTTTTTAAGTATATAAATATTTCCGTTTGTGAGAAAGAAGAATGATGTACACACACCAGTAATCGTCTTCGATATGTTCACTTAACACACACCAATTTTGACTAGAGGTCCCCGTGGTGTACACATTGGATTTATAAAGTAGAATCGTTGCCGAGTAGCGGCGGTGGCGGCGACGACCACTCGGCTTCCCCAGCCCCTTTGGCGGCACTGAGGCTTCCCCCACTAGAGCCACGCCGCGGCAACGCCTACTCGTGACGTCACGCCCGATGCACCACCGCCGCTTACTTCGGTTTTATTCGACTAGTTTCGAAAAACCGCCAAATTAAAGCCCGCTTCAAATACATCATATGAATAAAAAAAATATGTAAAAAATTCTATTCAATTATAAATGAACCGACGGATTTAATAACCCTTTATTTTTTTTTTATTCATAAAAAAGAATAAATAATATATTATTATTTTTTGATTAATAATTTTTTTTGCCTTTTAGTATCGAAGGTCACATTGAGAATAAATTCACCTCGCCTCTCTAAGGTATAAACTTATTTTTCAAACAAAAATTGTAGATAAATTAAAAAAAATCTAGTGTGAGTGGTCGCACAGCACACAACTTTCTCTTACCTTTTGGCAAGAGAAAGTTGTGTTCTGTGCTTGTAACACCAGATTTTTTGTGTCGACATGTATTTAATTTCCGACAGTAAGGTACATTCGAATTTCAAGATGTAATTTTTTTTTTTTTTTTTTGTTAAAAAAACTCACACTTTTTCTCATTCACACTCACACTCACACATTCACACAGTCTTTTCGGCAACTCAGGCCATATAAGACTTTTACGATAACCGTTGTATTAATAATTATATATAATAGGGGTCCAGGCATTCTTATTTAAGCCATTTGGTATCCAAATGGCTTAAATAAAATCATCGAACTACCTGGGGTCCGAACCCGCGACGTTTGGTATACGAGGTTAGCACGCTAACCTCTACACCAAGTCCCGAGGGCAGAGGTAAAATTTATATGTATGGGAAAATATTTATATTTTGTTATCATAGCAACCATTTGGATACCAAATGACTTAAATAATAATGCCTGGACCTCCGATATGTACAGTGAGGGACAATATTAAGTCCCACCCATGCATTTTCTACTTGTGATTATTTCATTGTTTTTAAAAAAAATATATATTTTTTTAATGGAAACTGATGGTTCAAACCTAGAAAATTCCCAATAAAGATATTCATTTTCTTTTCTAAAAACAATGAAATAATCACAAGTAAAAAAACGCATGGGTGGGACTTAATATTGTCCCTCACTGTACATTAATTAATAACAGATATCGTTAATTCATATATGGCCTAAGTTGCCGAAAAGACTGTGTGAATGTGTGTATGAGTGTGAATGAGAAAAAAAGTGTGAGTGTTTAAAGCAAAAAAAAAGAGTAAAGTGGTCTTCAGAAGATTTTAATGGTAAATGAGAATATACATTTTAAAGAGCATCTAAAAAATATTTGATTTTCGAATTTTAATCAAAATCGTAGAAGCGAATTTTGAGATCGAAAAAAAAAACTGAAAAAGTGCATCAGTAAAGTACTAGTACTTTTTGGCTGATTTCGTTCAAAAGCTTCGTGTCACGTCCGAGGGGGTAACTTACTCAAATATTATTTATTCTTTAGAAGAAAATCATTTTCATTTTGATACTAAAAAAGTTGTCCATGAATGACTATGGACTTTAAATATAAATGAATTATAATCTATTTTGAAATTTAATTTATTTTACCCATTAATTAAACATTCTTTCAACTTCTATGAAATATTTAATATTCATCAAATCAATAAAATAATGTGGAATGTAAAAAAATAAAAGAAAAAGAAAATTGCTCATTCATTCAAGATTTCCATAGCGCGAACGAAAGTATTGTATTAGAATCAGAAAAATATTCCCATGGCATAATGAGGGTTGAATTTGTAATTACATGAACCCCAGATGCCAATATAAAAGAAAAGATACAATGCTTGGAAGGTAGCAAGATAGCTAGTTCTTCAAATAAATACACCCTATAAAGGATCATAAAGAATAAATTTTTAAAGATGGCCCACCTAGTTGAAAGCTTCAAAATAATACAGATTTAAATTTGATGGAAATTATATTTTATTCTCAAAAAGGCTAAAAAAATTCACATAGAAAATTTAGATCGAAGTGGTTGGTTTGATCCTAGAAATTTTATTTCTATGCTCTAAGGAAGATAAGCTGCCGATCGCTATCGAAAAGTCCATAAGTAGCTAGATGCAAGATTTATATTTTTAAAAATTTTCAACAAGTCTATATCAACCTATGATGAAATATATTTATATTCACATATCTCTTGCTGAGAATCATAGCGGCGAAAGTCCGAAATTCAACAATTCGAGAAAAGGCGTTTAAAAGTTTTGTAAACGTTTGGGCCACAAATGAATAGGCCAGAATTAATAGCTTCTTCTTCTTCTTTCTTCGCCTTAATCCCTGGGTGCGGGGTCGGTGGTGCTATTCATGGGTTTTTGCAACCGAGAAGGAATAGAACAGGCCAGCCCTTCGCACGGTCTGACGCCTGTTGAAAATATAGAAGGGAAGAGACTGACATGCAAAGGACAGAAGTACTGCCAGTCCCAGCTAGGGCAGCTCGTGGTCGCCATCCACGTACCCACAAGATATGGGCCCCTGATCTTTCACCAGAATCAATAGCAAAGAATGGAAATATATTTTCGACACTTTGGCACTCAAAATAGAAGACGTTTTAAGAACGTTTCGTAGGCTTAAACTCAAAAATTCAATTTTCGGACTTTCGCCATTATTTTATTTATTTGAAATTCCTATCGAGATCCCCGTTTATTTACCCGAGGTGCTTTCGTGCACGAAGACACACACCTCAAACCCAACCGGCCTCTGGCCGTAGCCATCTACCGGCACCCCGTGAAGTTACATCATTTCCTATCTCTAACTCCTCCTCCTTCGTTCGTTTCTAGCTAGTGAACTAATCCTTATTTCTGGTTCCAACCGGCTCCTTATATCCAACCTCTTCTATGCTATGGAGGATGTCCTAGTTTGAGGAGGGACTCCTTGCTTGAGGATTTGTTTACATTAAATAAATATTTTTATTTATTTATATTCTTTACAGAAGCTGACACCCTAGCTCACTACACCAGCGAGCCCATTATTATTTGCCATTATGACTCTCAGCAGGCGATATGAGAATATACACCTGATGATGTTCGAATAAATTTAGACCGAAATGTCGTTATTTGGAGTTTAATTGATGTAGAGAAACCTCTGCCTGGCTGCCACAAGAAATTTATTTGAAATTCAATTATAAAAGAAAATACAGTATATAGGCTTTACTCATTCTCTGAAATATTTTTCATATGAAGATAGAAAGATACCCAAAAACAAGTATCTTTAAGAAAAATTTACATTTATTGGTCAAATACAATATAATTCGAGGGAGATATGTCTATGTCTATTAAATTCCTAATATCGATTCCTAGTGAGAATGGAAATCCATTTAATTTCAACAAAAGCATCTGATAGTTATTTGGAATAATTGAATGAATTATTCTTTTTCAATTAATGGCAATCAGTGGCGTCATTTCAACTTTTTCTTGGGGGGGGGGGGGGGGGGGGCAAACAATTTTTTTTCTCAACATTTCCTTACAAACAGGTACTCAAATTTAGCCAAAATATATTTAATTTAATTAATTCTTTAATTTTGTTCAGTTTCTATATTCGTAGATGTATTTTGAAGTATTTTATTTAGAATAATATAAAATTTTAAAAAAATCAGAGCACTTGGGGAGGGAGGCAAACGCCCTCCTGCCCCCCCCCTCCCTCCAAATGACACCACTGTATATCATAGCTAAGCCAATGTGCAAATATGACACCTAAACATTTCGTTAAAATAAACATTTCACTTGAAGTATGTGTTTCCATATATTTGCTAACCCTTGAATACACAATCGAAAATTAAAAAAATAAATTCGAAGGATATAAAAGTTTTTAAAAAATCTGGTGTGACAAGCACAGAACACAACTTTCGATTACGGAAGGTAATCTAGGCACCTAGGCTATCTCGCACCTCATACAAGAACATGTATAAAATAGACATATATTTAGTTTTCGCCAATATATTAGAATTTAAGATGTCAAATTTATAATCATGGGAAAATATTTAGATTTTGTTACGATGACAACCTTCTATCTTTCCTATAAACTACAAGAGTAAAGTAGGCTTCAAACAATTTTGAGGGCAAAACGAGAATATACATTTGAAAGAGCATCTAAAAAAATAATTGATTTTTGAATTTTAATCAAAATCGTTAGAGCGAATTTTGAGAAAATAGAAAATAAAATGAAAAAGTACATCAGTAAAGTACTAGTACTCTTTAGCCGATTTTGTTTAAAAGCTTATTTTCACGCACCGGGGGGTGTTTAACTTATATATAAAATTTCAGCCTCATAGCTCAATTCCTTCATGCTTAAAGGTGACACCCCCCCCCCCCCCCACACAGACAGACCATGTCGCGAAAACCACTTTTTTGGATTCAGGGGACCTCAAAACGTGTATATTCATAAAAATCTCGACATCGAATTTTTGACATGAATCCAATACTTTCTCTCTATATATGGTATATTAACATATATATAGGTAAGAGAAAGTAAAAATAAGCGAATAAATAAAACATATTTTATGTTCATTTACGCAATTAGGAAATTTTTAAATAATGAGGATCAAAGTCAAAGAATTCAAATTTGAAAGTATAATAAGAACTCGTGTAAATTTTATATAAAACGAAATAGGCTATTTTGTTTTGTTTAAGAAGGTATTTTAATATCGTTCTGCAACTCTCAAAGATAATGCAGGGTACACCAGCAAATAAATCTATTTTTCTAACAAGCCACTTCATAATTTTATTCCTTTATTGTTAAAAGGCCTTGACAAAAAATATAAATAGAGTTTAGTTGTTTTACGTAGAAAATTTTTGATTAAAAATGATATCATAGCAAATAGACAAGAAATTTGTATATTTTCAAAATAATAATTTTTTTTTAAACCTCCTTTGACGTCAAAAATAATATTATCAAATCGTTACTGTGAAAATTACGTATGTAAAAAGTAAACGATATAATAGATACCTATTTTTGCGTTAATGAGTTGTTTGTAAATGGCCTACCTAATAAGTTAAATATTAGATTATTTGTAGAATTTTACCATAAAATTTTCCATAAATTGTAAAATTATATTAAATAAGAATATGTCTATAACTTCCAATCACCTCACCAAAAACGGGGTTAAGGTTAGGTCTCTAAGGTTAATAAAGTCGAAGTGTTGAAACAAAATTTAAATTTTTGCCCCGAAAGAAAAACATAAAAATAAAATACATATCTATAATGGGACTCGTATAAATTTTATATAAAACGAAATACTTATATTGAAATGAAGTATAGAGAATTTTAGGCTATTCTTATATGCCTACAAATTTAATTTGTAGTTAGGTCTATCACTTTGTAACATTCAAAAAGAAATATTCTCCAACCCCATTATTCAAAAAGAAAAATATCCAAGCACAGAAACTACCTCATATTCTCTAAGAGAGATTCTGATATTTATTTATTTTATTTCATTTCAATATATTAAAATTTTTCAACAAAAAGAATACTTTTTAAAATTTCCCCCAAAATTTTGAAAAAATATGATCATGGGCGCCTACTTAAAAATTATTGGGGGGGGGGGGCTAAATATGATTGCCGTCGGCATGGGCGTAACTTGGGGGTTCCGAGAGGGGGGTACCCCCCAGAAGGCCCCGACCAAAGAAAAATTGAGACAATTTGGGACCTTTCAGGCTCTCCGGAGGATGGTTGGTCCCATGCCCTCCCCCCAAACAAATACTCTAGCTACGCTCATGGACAAGGGGTATCGGTTAGGTGTTTGAAGATTTTGTCATGATTGACCTTTTAACGACAGTGAAGCATCTAGGTTTTGTGCTGGTATTTTTTTAAGATTATAATTTCAAAAAGAAATAATTAATATCACAAATGACAATACGGCTGAATACGCTTATACACTGCAAATACGACAAAAAATGGTTGTAGGAACTTTTTAAGTAGTTTGATGTATATAATAAACTCATATATAGTAAAAAAAGTGTAATAGACGAAACAGCGCAAGAAAATATCATAGAAGCCGTACAACCAGAGGTTTACTTTGCTTGAAAAAACTTTTTGCAGATTGAGATGTAAGAGGAAGAAATAAAATTTAAAAATTTTATTTATCAGGATTTATTAGTGCTGACGACCAACTGCAGTACATTGGTTTCGGTTACATTGAACCATCTTCAGGTCTGTAAAATTATTACAATGTAAGCAAGCCACTCATATCGGTCATTTTTTACTTTCTCTTACCTATGTATATATGTAATATATATATAGAGAGAAAGTATTGGATTCATGTCAAAAATTCGATGTCGAGATTTTGATGGATATTCACGTTTTGAGGTCCCCTGAATCCAAAAAAGTGGTTTTCGCGACATGGTCTGTCGTGTGTGTGTGTGTGTGGGTGTGTGGGTGGGTGTGTCTGTGTTCAATTTTAAGCATGAAGGAATTGAGCTATGAGGCTGAAATTTTATATTTAAGTTAAACACCCTCCTGGGCCGGAAAAATAAGCTTTTAATCAAAATCGGCCAAAGAGTACTAGTACTTTACTGATGTACTTTTTCAGTTTTTTCGATTTTCTCAAAATTTGCTCCAACGATTTTTTTTTAAATTCAAAAATCAATCATTTTTTAGATGCTCTTTAAAATGTATATTCTCATTTTGCGATTGAAATCTTCTGAAGACCACTTTACTCTTGTATTTCATAGGGAAGGATAGGAGAAATGGTTGCCATGGTAACAAAATATAAATATTTTCCCATACTTATAAATTTTACATCTGAATTCATATGTTCCGTACTGTCGGGAACTAAGTATATTTCGACACGAAAAATCTGGTGTGACAAGCACAGTACACAACTTTCGATTACCGAAGGTAAGAGAAAGTTGTGTGCTGTGCGCCAGTCACACCAGATTTTTTAAAAAAGGTATCAACAAAAACTCACCACCAAATCCTGTTTCGTGTTTAAAATACAGCGAAATCAATTCATAAAGCATTAGAACAAATTTCAATGCCCAGTTGGCAGAAAAAAAGTGTACTAGCAACATGTAGGAACCTTGAAATCGTTGAGTAGTTTGTTGTATTTATACCGTATAAATAAAATGACAATACATTGGTAGATTGGATATAAAATATGCAAAAATGTCCTGATAACGTTTTTTTTTTTTTTTTTTTGGGGGGGGGCTGGCCCCTCTTCCCTCAACATTGGGGGACTCGAGCCTCTTGAGCGCCATGGAGTCGGCGCCTATGAATATGATAATATTGTATTTTTCATATATGCAAAAGAAAATAATTATTCAAAGATTCAAAAACGCAGAATAAAAATCATTTAATAAATAATATTCAAATTAAGAGTCTGGAAAATTTGTAGAAAACTACGAGGGAAAAATATGGAATTGTATATAAATGGGCCCTTTTAATAAATTAATCAAATTTGTCTGAAATGAAAAGATGTCGATTAAAGGTGATTAATTTTTTCATTCCAACTATTATATTTAAACTAAATAAAACAATAATTTTAAATGCTAGTACAAGTAAAATTACTATAATATATTAAAATAATTTTAAATCACCCCAAATGTTTATCTTATCATTCAATATCCATGTCGTAATACTCCGGTCATGGACAAAATTGTCAATATCACTTTTTTGTACTCATTAAATTTCTATTTATCAAAATAAAGATTAAATGTGGAGATAAATGCTAAAAAGGTATATGCTCTAGTCAACATACGGAAACTTAAAAAACCCAACAAGTTTGTGTTGAAATTTGTTTTTTTCTTTTTACACTAAAACTGCACACCTGTTTCAACTTTTGCAATAAATTAATCAACCAGAATTAGTATTTTACCTAACATTTTTGAAAAAACGTTATATTATTGATAAATTATATTTTTTAAATAGTAAAGGAAGATGAGCCAGAGCAACAAAATTAAAAAGCCTCCGATTATTCACAATCCAGCTAGACTTTTCAGGAAAAATTTATTCTCCCATCAGAGTTTTAAATTGTGTAACTCCCGAAGTAGTCAAATGGGCATAATACAGGGCCATATATATAATACATATTGTATTGTGCCCATTTGACAACTCCGGGACATACACAATTTAAAAGATGATGATGGGAGAATACATTTTTCCCGAAACGTCTCGCTGGATTGTGAATAATCGGAGGCTTTTTAATTTTGGCTGTTCCTGCGCATTTTCCTTTATTTAAAGCAACAGCCATGGACTTGATTTTTTTTAAATAATCCAAAATCTCACATAAGATAGCTTTCGATTACCGAAAAGTAGATGTTGTGTGCTAAGTCATATTAAATTTTTTAAGAAATTAAAATTTTATAAAAAAAGGTTTGCTGCTACTGTCCAAATATAATAAGGGGTGATAAGTTTTTAGATCCCTATATTAAAAAAACATTTAAAAAAAAACTCTAATGAAATATTTTCACTGTCTAAAACATGGGAACGCCTTCAATGGCTGAGAGATGAATAAACTACCAGCGTGTTGTTGAGGATTGCCTATCGAATGAAGTGAAGGAGTAAATAGAATAAATATACAGTTGTCAAAATATTATAGTGGTTTCTGGATCTCTTTTTTTGGATAATATAAGAATTCAGGGCCGTAACTAGGCAGGTGCAACAGGTGCACCCGCACAGGGCCCAGAGATCTAGGAGGGCCCTAAAACGAAAATGCTAATTGAATTTTCTTTGCAAATGTTTTACAAAAATTTTATTCGAGACCCTGAAATTAATAAATCTTTTATTTAATATATAATTTTAAATAATACATCAAAAAAAAGAAAAATTATTTTAAAATATTTAATTTTTTTATAGATTTTAAATTTATAATAAAAAAAACTAAACTTTTTCATGATCTCTGATATAGGAAAAAAAAATATTTTAAATTTTTCTGATACACTTGACCGGGCCCCCCGCATCGGGGGTTTGCGGGGATGTACGTTACGCCACTGCATAAAATCATAGAATTGAAAATAGGTGGTACACTGTTAAAAAATAAAATTTTTCATATACTTTGGTGATTTAATATTAATATAACCAGGATATGAAATAAAATTAATATATAAGTTTATGAACAAATTACCAACTTTTAAACTTATCTTTTCTTTTGTGCCGCCAAATTTTGAAATCGTTAAAAGTGCACCGCGACAAGTTGAGAATCGAGGTATATTGAATACCAATACTCTTATTCAAATATATTTAGCTCTCGAAAAAAAAATTTTGTTCTGAACTTTTATAAATTGGAGGTAATTTATTTAAAACTAATAAAATAAAACACAAGATAATATATTTTAATAGATTATTTAGGTATAAATACTTATTTTATGTGTGTGCGTGAAACATCTTCAAAATCAATATTATTGAATAAATAACATTATTAAAATAAAAAGGTCCAATAATTAAAAAGCCGGCATCAATAATTAAAAATTTTAATTGTTGTACCTTATTTATTTTAATAATTCTATTTATTTAATAATTAATTATTTTATAATTATTAATATTAATTTAATTTTTTTTTTGACGAAAATGTTAAAAAAAAAAATCTGGTGTGACTGGCTATACACCATACAACTTTCGAATTTCGAAATCTTTTTTTTTTTTAGAAATAAATAGTTAGCAAATAATTATGTTGTCATTCATTACAATAATTACAACGTTTCGGCTACTAATTCTAATTTATTTATTGTTAAATAAAAATTACTTTAATTCATCGAAAATTGACTACTGGTGGAATTATTTTTTTTTTTTTGTAACGATACTTTGTATTTTTTTTTTTTTGTTGTACTAATGATTATTCTGAATGGATGTTGATGTTTTTTTGTTATACTCTAATCGTGTTTTCTGCATCTCATTTGTTTTTTTTTTTTTTTTTTTGTAAATAAATGAGAGGTGCTTGTATCTCTCTCTCTCTGGTGGTAATCATTTAATGCAAAAGAGGTGTATACGCATTTCCGGTGCGTGTCAGTGGGTGTGGTGCTCCAGATGACCCCTCTATGCCGGACATGCCCCGGTCAATATATGCAAATACCCGAGGAGCAGCAACAGCAGCAGCACGCAATCCAACCACCGCACACCCCCGCAATTAATTCATTATCTATGAGAGTGGAGAGGGGGGGGAAGGGAATGGAAAAATGCACTCAGCTCTAAATACATAGCTACATTCATTCTAATTAATATATGTGGATACTTGATGAACAACAAACAATCCATTACATGGTAATGGTAGCTGGGATTTTAATATATTTTATAAAGTTTTCGAAATTTTGAAAAGCATAAACAAATCACATTAAATTATTTTAAATTTCTTACAAAATACAGAAATACAAATCTGGTGTGACTTAACGCACAGCACAGCTAGTTTCTTTTAGCTTCAGAAATTGAATGTTGTGTTCTATGCTTTCACGCCAGATTTTTTGTGTCAGCATATATATAGTTTCCCATAACACCTTAGTTAACTTGTCCATTTACGTTTCATAGATGGTGCTGAGCTTCCAATAGAAATAAGAGAAAATAAAATTCTGTAATACTACATGAGTAAAGTGTGCTTCAAAAAATTTCACAGGCAAAATGAGAAATATTTTTGCTCTAAAAATATTTGAACGCATAAATTTGTAAATTTAGTAGATACCCAGACATCTTGGAATATTGCAGGATTATCGCGAATCTTGCATAAATTGCCAATATTGCAGAAATATTGCATCAATATTGCAATTCTTGCAAAATATTGGCAACATTGCTGCAATGTTATAGCGGCAATATTCCAAGTTAGGAATATTGCAGCAACATTGCTGCAATATTCATATGTCCGCCTTTTTGCAACATTGCAGTAATATTGCATCAATGTTCGTGTAATATTGTCAATATTGAGCAAGATTGGCAATATTGCTGAAATATTACTGTAATATTCCAAGCTATCTGGGTAAATGCAGAGTAGTTATCATTTATAAGGGAAATTTGTAAATTTAGTATTCCAAAATACGCCAAAATTAAGATTTTTTTTTACAGTATATCTTAGGTTTTTTGTTTGTTTTACTTGACTACAATTTTACCTGTTTTTCTTCATTTTCTTGAACACATTTGTATTGAATAGAGAAGAAACAACAAAAAGGATTGAAGTCTTTGAAATGTGGTGCAATAGGCGAATGGTTTGAGTCTCCTGGGATGATAAAGTGAAAAACAAAGAAATCCTGAGGAGAATGAACAAAGAAAAGGAGTAAAAGAAAAAAGCTGCAGTACTTGGGTTATATCTGTCGGGGGACCAGATACCATCTTCGTCGGTTAATAATCCATCCAAGGAAGAAGAGGGCCTGGGAGAAGAGGAATCTCTTGGCTCAGAGGGAGTGATTTGGTCTGACATCGGTGGAGTTGTTCGAGCTGCAGTGAGTCATGTCTGTCGGGAAACCAGATACAATCTTCTTCGATTAATAACGCAGGGGAAGATCCAAGGAAGAAGAGGAATCTCTTGGCTTAGAAATTTTAGGGAGTGGTTTGGTCTGACGTCAGTGGAGTTGTTCCGAGATGCAGTGGCTCATGTCTGTTGGGGAACCAGATTCAATCTTCTTCGATTAATAATGCATCCAAGGAAGAAGAGGACCTGGAAGAAGAGGAAATCTTGGCTCAGAAATTTGAGGGAATGGCTTGGTCTGACGTCGGTGGAGTTGTTCCAAGCTGCAGTGTGTCATGTTTGTGGGGGGACCAGATACTATTTTCTTCGATTAATAATGCAGGGGAAGATCCAAGGAAGTAGAGGGCCTGGGAGAAGAGAAATCTCTTGGCTCAGAAATTTGAGAGAGTAGTTTGGTCTGACATTGGTGGAGTTGTTCGAGCTGCAGTAGGTCTGTCGGGGGACCAGATACCATCTTCTTCAGTTAATAACGCAGCGGAAGATCCAAGGAAGAAGAGGGCCTGGAGAAGAAAAATTTCCTGGCTCAGAAATTTGAGGAAGTGGTCTGGCGTGGGTGGAGTTGTTCCGAGCTGCAGTTTCAAGGATTAAGATAGCCATACTGATCGGAAAACTTCTGAATGAGAAACCGTAACAAGAAGAAGAAGACAATCGAATTCATCAATTTTTTCAACGATAATTTAAAAATATTTTGTTGTTATAAGAAAGAAGAAAAAAAAAAAAAAGAACAAAAAAATAAAATAAATAATTGTATAAGAAAAGAGAGTTGTATGGTGGTGGTGGTGGTTTTGTTGTGACTTTAGTCTTGCAACTTTGAAAACCAATTAGGGGCTGTTTGAGCAAATGGTTTAGGGAAGAAAGAGAGAAGAGGAGGGTGGGGGGGTGGGGGGTCGTTGTAATTTCAGAGAAAGAGAGAGAGAAACGCTGATTTTGAATTAAACCTTGAAGCAGCAACCCAACCCCCTCGACGTCGTTGGCCTGTCAGCCAACAGAAGAAACAAATCACAATTAAATTGCTCTCTCTCTCTCTCTCTCAACCACTTGTTGATGATCATTTGTCAGCAATTTAAGAGGGAATAATTTTCTTTTTAGCTGGACAAATGATGATAATAATTCAAAATTAACATGATTAGATATTATTAATGAAATCTTTTTTAACTTTTCTCTTATATACATATAGAGAGAGAAAGTCAAAAATACGAGATTTTGATGGAAATAAAAGTTTTGATGTCCTCTGAGTCAAGTGGATCTGAAACAACATAGTCTCTTTGTGAACAAAATGTCTCAAAATGAAAAGAATTGAGGCTAGGAGGTTGAAATTT